>JAJOOR010014474.1:0-24034 GCA_036250505.1 Solanum acaule | reverse complement strand
AAAATAGGGGTGGGCGTGGTGAGTCTATTTATAGTTATAAATAAATGAATAAAGAAAAGAACCTTTCAAAAGATTTGTGATCTTTATTTAGATTCTTTAAAAAAAAAGATCCTACTACTACTATTTTGTTCCACATATAAAGGCCAAGTTGGAAGAACATATATTCTATGTGGTTATGCATGCACGTTTTTCATGAAATTTAAGTTATATACATTATCAATATAAAAAATACTTATATGTTTTATATCTATTTGTTGTAGCAGGTGATAACACCATTTTTTGGACTATAGATTTATTTTTCCATTCATGAGCCCACTTTGGTTTGTAGAAGTGGAATTCCTCTCTCATATTCTATTAGTGTTGAGTTTTGTTCTTAAAAGTCTTTCTGGATTTGTGTGCTCCTAATTTAATATTTAGAAAAACTTATTGAATTATGAGGGAATATCTCATTAAGGATATTATCGTAGATATGTTGAGCTTTCAGAAAATTTCTATAATTTTCAAGGATAAAATATTTTTCTATAACATTTCCAATAAGGATGGCATAAAAAGTGTTTCATTTTTTTTTTTAGATTAAATTTATACGGTCAGTCAAATACATTATATATAATATAATCTTGAATATTAATTCCACACTTACCAAAATGAGTCAAGATTTGTGAGCTTTATTTAGATGCTTTGAAAAAAAGAAGATCCTACTACTACTATTTTGTTCCACATATAAAGGGCTAGTTCGAAGAACATATATTCTATGTGGTCATGCATGCATATTTTTAATGAAATTTAAGTTATATACATTATCGATATAAAAAATACTTATACGTTGTATATTTATTTGTTGTAGCAGGTGATAACACCATTTTATTGGACTATAGATTTAGTTTGGACAAATTACTTAACTACACTCCTTTACTTACCTTAATATCCATTTATCCCTACTTATTTCAAAAAATTCAAAAATCCCTTATTTTACCTATGTATCCCGTGCACAACGCTATGTATCCCGCTATGTGGAATGTATCAAACGCTATGTATCCCGTGCACAACTTTATATATCCCGCATGTATCCCGTGCACAACGCTATGTATCCCGCTATGTGGAATGTATCAAACCTAATGTATCCCGTGCACAACATTATGTATCCCGCAATGTGAAATGTGTCAAACCTAATTATCCCGTGCACAACGCTATGTATCCCGCAAACATCATTTTTAAGGGATTTTTGGTAAATAGAAAACTAGAAGGGATAGGATGTTATTTAGTACTTATAATATGTGGTTCCTATAATTTATACATTTAGGTTTCCATTCATGAGCCCACTTTGGTTTGTAGAAAATAATTTTTTTTCTCTCATATTCTATTAGTGTTGAGTTTTGTTCTTAAAAGTCTTTCTTAATTTGCGTGCTCCTAATTTAATATTTAGAAAAACTTATTGAATTTTGAGGGAATATCTCATAAAGGACAATATCGTAGATACGTTTTAAGCTTTCAAAAATTTTCTATAATTTTCAAGATCAAATATTTTTCTATAACATTTCCAATAAGGATAACATAAAAAGTGTTTCATTCTCTTTTTTGAGATTAAATTTATACGGTCAGTCAAATACATTATATAGAATATAATCTCAAATTTAATCTTGAATATTTCACTTTTACCAAAATGATTCAAGATTTAATTGTCAATCAACTAGGAATTATTCCACTAATCTACAACTAATTAAGTAATAAACAATATATTACTCACTACATGAATAAGTATAAAAGACTACACAAACAATAGCAGGTAAAAAGATAGGAGGGTGGGGTGGCGGTAATCACTAATTATTTCTCAGAAACAAAGAAATGACTCATGTTGTTTCTCAGAGAACATAAAATAAGCAAAATTTTGATAAACAAAATTTGAAACTATAAAGTTTGTGATTGATAAATAAACTAATAAAAATAAGAAAATGTAACATGATAATGGAAAAATGAAAAGTGTCTCGATCATACATGAATAAAGACTAAATAAGTAATTTTGGAGAGATTAAGCTTTCTGTGTAAGTGAATCCATTCTGAAATTTACCTCTAGGCAATAATGTAAAGGGTCCTCTTTGTGTCCTAAAGTTAATGTCCATGCCTCGTAATTGTGCACACCAGAATAATATTTCACCATTTGCAAACCTATATTTTGGCATGGCTTTAAGAAGATAACGATCTTCTATAGATAATATTGCATTCCAAGATTCCTTGAGATTATAATCTCTCATTACCCATACCTTAAAAGTACGGATACCCTGATCATACGTATTAGAATAAGCACAAAGCATTCCTCCCAATATAGAAATGTCAATCTTACGTGTGTTCAACAAGCATATTTCCTCTGGCAATGATATCTCTCCATACACTTCATGAGAAATATTAAATGAAACCACAAAGTAAGTTTTTGAATAAAAACCAATCCAATGAAACGCCCCACGTATAAATGCCAAAGAATCTATAGCAGACACCTTATTGCCAGTGACACGAGGATGTTCACCAATTTTTCGCCAAGAATTATTTTTCAGTGTGAAAATTTCACCAGACACTTTGTGACCACCAAATTCATTCCCCTCGATTTTTAGAATCTTATAGTCACCACTTGAATCAAGACTCAATCCCAAACATGAAGATAATCCCACTGAAAATTCTGGAATGGGAAGTACCATTGATTCTCTCGTTGAGGGATTCCATAACAAAAGTTTGTTGTGCTCAATAGTAGTTTCAAAAACATAAATAATAAACAAGCCATCACAACCATTATAGATCGTAAAAAACTTTGGTTCAATGTTTAGAGGAAAATTTAGTATATGTGTATCCTCAACCAACTGAGCTGGCGATAAAGAACAAGAGTATATGGGATAGTTAAATTCCCCAAGGCATTGTTGGTAAAATAGAAAACTTTGAGAATTCTGATCATTCTTTGCATGGTTGAGATGTCTCATCTTAAAGTACGGTTCATCAATTAATATTTTCCAAAATTTTGAAACACATTTAAATCGAAGAACAGACTTTACAGGTAACCTGCTGATGATGTCACTAAGTATGCCCTCTTCCAAGTAAACTTTCATGGCCTAAATAGGACAAAAAAATGTTGTTAAGACACTTGGCTTACTCTTAAAATTTTCAAATATTAATACCATTTCAATCAAAGATATAAAAAAGATGAACCTAATTTTTTTTTCCTATTAACTATTAACAAACATACGGAGTAATAAAATTTAGAAAAATTTCTTACTTCTTTTCTTTGTTTAGTAGGTATGTAAATAATGTTAAACCAAAAAGCATCTACACATACATATAAAGCAGGGAATGAAAAAACAGATGTGACATCTTTTATAGATGAGGATTAGTGTTTTTCAAGCAAATTAAACATTTTCTTTCCTACCAAACACAACCAAAGTTTAAAACATTTTTGACAATTGAAATAAATTAAATTGGGAAGAAAAATCTGTTTGTAATAGCAACAAAACGCACATAGAATCTAAGTCAAATTAATAACAAATTCCAATAAATGAACTCAATTGATGTACTGTGAACTCACCTGATCTAGAATATCCGTTGGATTTGCTTTCTTTGAAGGCTCCAAAACTATTTGTCATGCATTTAAAATTAAAAAAAATTTAGCTCGAACACGATTATTATTAAAGAAAATTAAAACACACACAACAGAAATAAACATATACCTTTAGGATTTTGATTGGGAAATTTTAATTTCTTTTTTCGTTGGCGATTCACCATCTTTAGAGCTTTGATTTGAATGTTACAATTTGTTCTTTTTTTTAATGCATTGATAGGATTTGTATGTTTGGTGGCCTTATTTATAGGCCAATTCTATCTGTTTATGGAAAAAATATAAATATACTACCAAAGACAGAAATTTTTATAATCTATCCAAATTAGTAGTATCCAACAAAAAGTAACACTATATTATTTTCCTTTAATATCCATCTTCCATATTTAAAATTATAATATTTAATTTAAAATGTAATGTTTATTTTGAAACTATAATAATAAATTAAAGAATACAATATACAATTCAAAAGTAAAATACTCAATGAAGTAGATTATATAATTTAAAACTACAGTATTCAACTCGAAAATACAATATTCAAATAAAAATTATCATAGACATCTCCATTTTATCCTCTTTCATTCCATTTGTATATATCTCTCTATTTCATTCCATATGTGTATCTCTCATTTAGTTTATCTTCTCTTTTATTCCATTCTCTAAATCGATTTAATTGAAAATTTTTATAAGAATATCTCTTTCTTTTACCAATTTTAACTAAAAATGTGTGATGTATCAATTTTATAGTAGACTAACATGATGTATCTCAAATAAACGGGATATATATATATATATACTAGAATGGGAAGCCAGTGCTAAGCACGGCCCAACATGTTAAATCTTGATAAAGGAAAAATTATATATGCAAAAGAAGTATCATAATGAAACTCATACCATTTAGGGCTCATTCAGGGCAGACACAAATGTTTAGAGGAATCTATGTAGCTTATTAGTTAACAATCTGTACTCCCACCTTGTTGGTGAGAATTCGATTCTCCATAATGTAATTCCCTCTCCCATTTGCCTTTTCCCAGCCCCCAATGTTGTTTTTTGTTTTAAAAAATAATCATTTAACGGAGCATAATGGTATTTAAGCACTTTGTGCTAAGGAATAAGAAATTCATGTTAGCATATTTTTTTTAAAAATAACTCATGTTTGCACTTTTAGACTTAGAAATATACCATTGGGGGGGAGTAGTAAAAACATCTTAACTCTCATCTTTAAGGAGTAAAATATTAGTCATATATATAGAAGAGATCTCTATATATAATAGCTTGTCCAATGACCACCAATGTAACATCTCGCAATTTGAACTAGCTAGGAAGAAGCTTATAATTGGAAATAGTCATTTTTTTTAAAGAATTAAAATCTGGATATTTAGTTAAGTTAGGAAAAGTGAATTTGTGGTTAACTTCAAATGACCATAACTTCTAGCTCAGAATGAGTTAGGTGTAGTTCTAGATATGGTTGTAAAGAACTTGGAATGATCTTTCCAACGCCGCCGAGTTTGCGCGATTCTGAGTTCGTATGAGTAAGTTATGCCCTTTGAAAGTTGGGTTGTTGGATTAAGGAAAGTCCAAATCAGGATTTTTGAAGGGTAGTTTGGTCTTTTCCTTACCCTTTTATTTTAATTCGTTTTTGGTAATTACTTAGGGGTCTAAACTGAACTTAGTCAGTTTACGCTTTTGGAAAAAGAGTTAGGGTTTTGAGAGAAGAGAAAGGAGAAGAACGTTCAAGATCCGTCAAGATCGTCATGATTTGCTTGTGGATTTCGTCGGGGGTGATCCCTACAAGGTATGTGAGATCACATAGCATTGGGTTAATTCTCACACGCGCCAATCATGATTTATTTCAGCGAATGTAAGTTCTTGAAAGCTTAGAAATTGAGTTCTTGATGGGTTTGTTGAAGTTCCATTAAATTTTTGTTTCGTTGAGGAGTTGATTGATCTGAATATGTAGTTGTAGGTTCAATTTTGAGTAGAATCTGATGAACTTTGAACATTTAATCGATTCAAGTAATTGGTGAAAGAACCTATGGGGTTTAAAGGGTTTAGAGCTGGAAAACGAAGAAGAAATTTTGTCGGTCGAAATTTGACACTTCCTCCGCGTCGCGGAGCCATTCCCCAGATCTGGGAATTTTCGTTTCGCGTCACGGAGTTGTCACGGAGCGTTCTGCCTCAAAAGTCATTTTCAAAACTAAATATTGATTTTCGATAATTTCTCATGTTTAGCTATCTAAAATCATTCTTAAACATCATGAGATCTTTCCAATCATAAATCACGATCCTTGAATCCATAATTCAATTCAAGGACCAGTTAAGAGTCAAGTCAAGAGTCAAGTTAAGGGAAGTCCTTCAAAGTTTACCAAAAGTCTTTTGCAAACATTTTAACTTAAGACTTAAGTTTTGAGTTCAGTAAAGAGTAAAGTTAAAGTTCTTTTCTTCAAAAATTATATGGGGACTAAGTATTCCCAAAGAGATTTAAAATGTTTTCACATTTAAACAAGAAAGGAAAACCTTGAATTCCAAAGAGCCTTTGAGCTAGTTTTCAGAAAAGAGTAAATGCTTTCATAATTAAGCAAGAGGGGAAACTTTGATTTCCAAGATAGCCTTTGAGCTAAGTTTTGAGCAATTATCTCAAATCACAGAAAGAAATATGTTTTAAACATAAAGAGCTAGTATCATATTTTGGGAGTAGTATTGAGCACTGATATGGGGACGAGCTTGAGTTCAGATAACTCACGTCTCCATAAACCATGTAGCCATCATGGGTAGAAAAGGGTCATACTCTTTAGATGAATCTTTTCCGCATAGACTAGTGGATTCACTTAGTAGTTCAGGTCCTACACCTTTGGCCGGGTATAGGATGCGCTGGCAGTGTGAGGTAGATCGTTGTATCATCACTATAGCTCTTAAGTGATGGTTGTCGATTAGAGAAACTCCCACAACAGTAATTGCATGGTTCCTCAAGGGGTTCTACTTAGTATGAATGGGGGCATGAGACTTCATTCATACATTGCACAAGTAGACTTTGAGAGGGAGCATGGTATGTCTTTTATGATATTATGATTATGAGTTGATATCATGTTTTAAACAGTTTTCCTTTTTCTTTATATTGCACTTGTTTTAAACTGCTTTATAATGAAATGAGTTCAGTTAAGTATTCATGAGTTGAGAAGAGCCAAGGTAAGTGTTTCTTTTAAAATCTTTTCAAGCCTATGTTATATTCAGCATTCCAACTCACATGCTCGTACATTCAATGTACTGATGCCAGTTGGCATGCATCATATTATGATGCATACGCAGGTAACCAAAATCAGCATCCAGCGCACCGTTGATCCAGTAAGCAGTTCAGAGTCAGTTGGTGAGCCTCCTTGCATTCCGGAGGACTTTTTTTCATTGTTTTAAGTTTTATTTTCAGTTGTTAGGATGATCGGGGGTTTTGTCCCGACATCCATCTCAGTTATTAGAGGCTTCATAAATAGACAATTAGCAGTCAATTGTCTTTACATTGTCATTTATTATGTACTAAGACTTGAGTTGCCATTTTGGCTAAGTTGAATGTTTTATCTTTAAAAAAGTTCTAAGTTATCTTTTAAATAGTTGAGTAAGTGCATTGTAATCCTTGTATTAATGCTTTAAGTCTTCCGTTGAGTTAAGTAAGCCAGGCCAAAGGTTTGCTTAGGGCTAATAATGGTCTTCGAGTGCCAGTCCCCCCCAGAGTGTAGGCTCGGGGAGTGACAATCAATATATGTTTACTATTCTATCCATTCTAAAACACAATTGCCGACTAAGTTGTTCAGACTATTCAAATATTTTGTCGCACCCATGTCGGATCGTAAAAAAATACATTATTTCTTAAGGATATGACACGTACTCATTGCTATTTTTTTATTAGTCTACGCAAATAAATTGTCGAGATCTAATATGCAATCACATTACATTAAAAGTCACTCTCTTACAACAAATATTTCTAAGACTTCGCAGATTGAAATATATATAGACCTTTTGAGGTTTCAACTCAACACCTTCCACCGTCTCCAAATGTAAAAAGAGGTAGTATTAGTGTTTCTCTTACCCTTCACATTCCCAACACAATGAACACAATGAGCATTAGAACTAAATGTAATATTATGTATTGTAATGACCGGGTTCCATTGTTATAGAAAAGCCAACGGAGAAAAATTTTGGGTCGAAAAACTTTTTCGTAGTAACTTGAAATTTCCCAACCTAGTCCAGATTTGAACGAAATCGGAGTTATTAAGGTGTAGGGAAATCTGGTAACAATCAGATGAGTTAATTATGATTTTGATTACATGAGTAGTTAGATAAGTCGTTAAGGACTCCGTACGACTTTACGGAATTGAATTCGGGTGAGTAGAACTTCCAAAATCGATCTTAGCGTGAACGGTATTTTCTAAGCGTAGTTGGTTAAAGGTGTGTTGTGAAATGGGGGTCTTGGAATTATTAAAATAGCTCACTGTTTCGTGTAAGCCATTTTGGCAGTGATTTTTGTCGCTCTGGCGGTGCCATTGAAGCGAGGTGAGGGTCGTTGTGGCGGGCCAGACACGACTTAAAGTCATAAAGAAACCCCTAAACGACCTTATTCTGCACTTTTCAATATTTAGAGCTAAGGAACGAACCCCAGGCGACTCTTGACAGTTTCCAACCATTCTTGAGGCTAAAGGTAAGCTTTGCACTCCCCGAATCCATTTTTCGATATGTAGAATGTAATAGAATGGGTAATTATCGATGGGGGAGGGTTTTGATTTAGAAACTATGGTGGAAAAAGCCCTAGTTTGGATACTTGGGATCATGAGTATGATTTAGGGTTCATAGAATTGTTAGTAATCCGGGTAATTAGTGAGTGTCTATTGATTCCCGTATTATATTGATTGTTTATAGACCAAGAACAAGCGGACCAAATCCGAAAAGGGAAGGATCAAGCTTCTTAGGGTTTCAAGCTTGTTTCAAGGTAGGTGATGGTTGTGATTCTATGATTGTGTGATGTATGTTTGCTTTTGCTTCATTATGATACTTGTATGTATGTGAATGTTGCATTATTGATCACACTTGTTGTAAATGAGATAGAGGAATGATGAATGCCATGAATCATGACTAAATGGCATGAACTTGAGAAGATACTTGTGATTGTGATTGTGATGTGTTGAATGGATCGGTTGTCACGTTCCGACATAACTAATTGGGATCGATTGCCACGTTTCGGCATAATTATGGGATCGATTGTCATGTTTCGACATAAACATTGGATCGGGTACCACGTTCTGGTATACTAATTGTTTGGATATGGGTTCCATGAGAGGACCAATGGCTTGTCATAATTGTGTATCTTGAGAATTGTGAAGTTGTTCGTTGTTCATAAATATTGATAATATTGTATATGTTTGATATATGCATGTGATTATATTGTTGTAATGACTTATATATGTTGCACTTAGTGGGATAGTCGTGTGATCCTACCAGTACATTGTGATTGTGTACTGATACTGCACTTGCTCTTTCCTTGTTGAGTACAGGGCATTTTCAAGCGGCTATTCACAGACCTCACTTAGAAGATCAGTGATCGTTCAAATTCAAGGGTGAGCCAAATCTTCCGGACTGCCATGGATTCTCTTTCGTCTATGTCCACCATTTCAGACTTAGACTTTTCTAGTTAGTTATTAGTTCATTAGTTTGGGGTTGTATCCCTTCTTGTTTAGACTAATGTTGAACTTCAGATGTTTTGGTACATTGACTTTCAGGTTCTAGGTTATTTATTCTGCATTGTTTAGTTCGCTGTTAGACTTTTGTTGGAGTTTATGGGAACTCCCTATTTCCTTTCTTAGTATTTAACTTGCTTCCGTAACTTAAATGCTTTAGTTTTGAATTAGTTGCTTAGTTGGATTGTAGTAATGGTTCTCCCATCGGAGGGTTAGTGTGGGTGTCAATCACGATGATCTGGATCGTGACATGTATTGTGGGGAACTCAGTTATAAACTTTTGTTAGGAGAGTCTTCACTCAGTTTACATGATGCAAATATAAGAATTCTCAAGAAAGAAAAGAGGTATGACATCCACAATCTCCCTATGTTTAAATTTCCGAGATCAGAAATAACAAACATGAAGCTAGTTATTTCCTTTTAAATGCATGTCAAAATTAGATAAAATTTCAAGCATGCATGTACAAATGTAGCAAGAAATTATTCAAAACAACATAAATTTCAAAATCAAGGAAATCTAGAACTGGAAACCTAAACACTAGATAAGGAAAAGCACAAAGAATCAGGGGAGCAAACTTATCAAACTTAACAAACAGAGCATAGGATAGAAAATTGTAGAAGCCAGTTGAATATAAAATCAGAAAAAAATGAATTTTATGAAAGAATTATGAACATAAAAAAAGAGAGAATTGGAATAGTGAAGACATTGAAAATTGTAGGGAATTATTTGAATCTAAAATATTGAAACACATGCAATCCACATGTTGATTCAACAATAAAGTAGGCCAAACATATATAGTACAATTCATGATCCCTTTTGTACAATTTAATAGTGCAGTGTTGGTACGCCTCAACTCTCACTTCTAATAAGGAGTAATATATATATATATATATATATAACTAATAATATCCATTCATATTATTTCAGTTATGCATATATTGATCAGACGTAAATAATACTGTCGCAAGCAAACTCTGAAGGAAAAAAAAATTAAAGTTGATAATCATGGTCATTTTCCTTACGATAATAATATTTTTTATATGATATGTGCCAATAATAAAAGCAATAAAATATATGATGAAATTTCAAATAAAAAAATTGCCATGATTCAAAATCGAATCATAATGACACCTATCATATCTCCTGATTGGTAAGTCGTCTATCCCCTTTCATGATATATATAAGCCCATAAAATAAATTCAGCGGTAAGTTGAACGATAATGCAACTAGTACCAAATCCTGATATTTCATATATATAAGGCAAAATAATAAACATAACCATCTTAATTAAGAGTTTGTGTCACGTGTACAAGAGTTTTATTACTTCCTCTGTCCCAATTATATGACATATTTCATTTTTCGAGAGTCAAACGGTTTAAGTTTTTACCAGAATTTTGCATGTGAGATCTTTCAATTTTTTTTTGAAATAAAATTCTAAATTACGTAAAAAGTATTATTAGGATCAACGAGTGTTATTAGTATGGATCTACATCAGAAAAGATATAAGAAACACGTATCGAGTGAGTACAAAATCACTAGTACTCAGTAAGCATCATAGACTAATATTCGAGCTTTAGTAGTAGTTATATCGTGTAAAGATCCTACTACTACTATTTTGGTCCACATATTACGGGCAAGTTGGACGAATATATATATTCTATGTCCTCTTGAAAGTGAATATATACAGTTGATGTGTTTGGAACGTCAAATTTGCAAGTGATGGCTCTATGAGACTTGCAAATCAACGCAGAAGGAACAATACTGAAAATGAAGCTATTTTTCTATATTAATATTATTTTGGGAGGATGTTCTAATTCTTGCTATTCTGATAGTGATTGCAGTGGTGGATTTACTCTATGCCAATGGTGTTGGGATAAGACGGCCTTTAATGGTCGTAAATACAAGACATGTAGCGTGTTGCCTTGAACTAATTAATATATATATATCACGGATCGAAATTTAATATCGATCTATAGTATTTTAATAATAAGTTTCATATATTTTGAATTAAAATGTTTGTATTTCGTGTCCCTTCAATATTAATGGAGTAATATTTTGGTGTGAAAAAGAGTATATCGATATCCTCTTTGATTAAACGTTTAAAAAAATGACATTTGTGCACGTTGTGTATTAATCACCAAGTTATTTGACTAGCCAAAATTCAGAAAAATATATGTACACACAAAGAACGTCCATAATCATGAATTTTTTTTTATGATCTTAAAACGCCAAAAAAATATATATATATATTTTGTGGTGTATATTTGTTTCTACAAATAAAATAGGGAAAAGGGTCTGCAAAATACTTCAACTTTGGTCGAAATTGTTGTTACGATACCAAACTTTGGAAAGGACCTTTTTACCCCCATGTATTATTTAATAGTGTATTTTAAAGGTATATATGTGCCTACATGGACATCATAAATATTGCATCATTTTAAATAGTAATGTGTCCACGTGGGCACATATATACCTTTAAAATACACTATTAAATAGTGCAGGGGGTAAAAGGTCTTCCATAAGGTTTGGTATCGTAACAACAATTTCGACCAAAGTTAAAGTATTTTTCAGACCCTTTTCCCAATAAAATACTTTAAGTTAAAGAATAAATTTATCTTTTAAAAGTAGAAGTAAATTTGTTTTAGGTTTTCTTTATTCGGTGGTGCCCTCATTCCTTGGACTAACAACGCATTATATGTAGTGCATTTACTAAAAAATTTACTATTATTCCATTGAAAAATGTTCAAATGAAATATATATTCAGAAATGTATTTTGATTGAATTTTTGGGAAAAAAAAAGTAGTAATGTTTTTATATGAAAAAAGAAAAAAGGCGGATTAAGACGTTATTTGTTTGTGTTTAATAACTAAAATTTCATTAATTAAGATTGTGAAATGTAGAGTTGAGTATATATTATTATATTATTTATTTTTATTTACTATATAAATATACATGAGTTCCTTCTTTGCAAGTTCTTAGTTTTGTTTATTTTATGTTCTCTGAGGGTCAAAAAAGTGCTATTAGATACTTAGCTTATGCTTTATAGTATTGAACTCACTATTAAAAACAAATTGGATTTGATAATGGACACATTTTATAGCTAAACAGTAAAATTCATTGCTACAAATTTTTGTTAGCTACGAGTAAATCAAAGACGGACCATCAACGAAGTTCTAGCTAATTTTAGTTTTTAAATAATGAATGTTAATACAATTTCAATCAAGAGTTAGAAAATTAGATGAATTCAAAATTTCTTGATTTCTTCTACAATAAAATATTTAAGCAAAAGAATTCAAAGAGGGATATCAAACCTTGCCTCTAAGTTACATGGAAATAAAAAAAAAAAAAGTTACTAGGAGATATAATGGAATGTGAAGAATAAGAAAAATAATAAACCCTACTTTGTGAATTATTTATTAACTTAGCTTTCTTTCTCTTATTATCTAAATTAGAAGAGGTGATCAAACCTTACATCTACTTCAATCCATCTAAAAGATGGATTAATATATATAGTCCAATTGTTTCATGAAAAATTTTGTCAAAATATTTTTAAAAGGACTTTGTTTTATTTAATATAACAATATCATAGCTGATAAAAAACATATTAAGAAATTATAAAGTTATAAGAAAACAAATAAATTAATTAAAATTTGGTATGAGTTTAACCCATTATTTAATTTATTTTGGTCCATTCAAATTTAATTTAATTCATTCATTTAACACCTTAAATCTATCTTCTATATATATTAGTACGTAACTTTTGTATTTTGACAATACAAAATAATTAGATTACTTGTAAACTCAATTACTATAAGTTTATACACCAAAATGGGTTGGTGACCTAGTAAATATAATTTACTTCAAGTCAATAACCCCACACTCAAAAGTGTAAAAGAAAAAACAAAAAAAAAAACTTGACATTGTTAGGGAATTGTGTGCATATACAGTTATTTATTTATTTTAAATAAATACAACGTGGACGAAGTGAAATATCTAATTAATTATAATGAAATATAAAAGTGGTCTGGTCAAAGTATATATGCATAGATGCTATACCCCAATAGCTATGATGATTTTATTCTGAAATGGAAAAGGTGTTTGATTATATTCTTCTATCTTGTTGCGCCCACACGGCCAATTTTTATTAAAGTTTTCTCAAATATAAATGTTGAATTTCCTTAACGTCAAAAAGGTAAATACGAAATAATTTAATAGTAGCAAAGGTATGAATAGTCTCAAAATATATTTATGAATAAATTTTGGGATATATTTAGTCTTTTTACCTATTAAAATCAAAATCAAATATGAATTTCGTTTTACCATTCTAGATGAGGTATTGTTTGAGTGTTCTAGTTCAGGGTGAAGAGTGCATAGATCTTGCTTTGGCAATGTTTTGGACACATTTTTTCCTAGCAAAACTCTCTTCTTCTTCTTTTTTGGTGATGGTGATAGTGGAATGATTGTACGTCAGGTGTGATGAATGTAAATTATTATATGTTATTCGCATGACTATACATACATATATTTAATATAGACGTGAAATATAAATAATATATACGTGTATGTTGTGTGTATGCATCTTGTATCTCATGCGTGTATATATATGTCTGTTGTGTGTATGTTCGATGGTTACAGTATGCATGACAATTAGGTATATGTATGTATGTAGAGACAGATCTAGAACTTCTAGAATATGGGTGCACAATTAAAAAAGAGAGGAAAGAAAAGTTTAAAGTAAGAATTGATCCCTATTCATTTAAGTAAAATAACAATATTTAATAAAGTGCACTATTCAGTCTTTTGAGAGCATGAATGTCAGCATATATATAATATTAAATCATTGAATTTATGGGTACCATAATTTATGCAATGAACCAGCTCTTGTATGTATGATAACTAGGGACATTAATAGTGCTAGTTAGAGAAAATTTCATAAATAGCAAAGAGATTAAACTTAGTTACGCTTCATACCTACAGTTTGTCTAATTACGCTTCATAGCTATAGTTTTGTTTACTATATGCATTTTTGTTTGTATATATCTCTTGTCAATATACAAACAGAGTAAGTATATACAAATTGTGTATTTATACATTTAGGAATATTTCAAAACTCCATTTGTATATTTCGCTTGCCAATATACAAACAGGGTAATTTATTATGATTTTTTCATAACTTATACAAATCAAATGTATCAACAAATCGTATACAAATAGCTAGGGTAAGTAAATACAAATTCTAGATTTATACTGTAACGACCCATTCCCGTCGTTAAAGAAAAGCCAATGGAGAAAGAATTGAGGCCAGATAACTTTTGAGTAGTAACTTGGAATTTTTCAACCTAGTCTAGATTTAGATGAAATTAGAGTCGTTATGATTTTGATTACATGAGTGGTTAGATAAGTCGTTAAGAAATCTGTACGACTTTACAGAATTGAATTCGAGTGAGTAGAATTCTCAGAATCGATCTTAGCGTGAACAGTATTTTCTGAGCGTCGTTGGTTAAAGGTGTGTTGTGAGATGGGGTCATGGAATTATTAAAATAGCTCACTGGTTTCGTGCAAGCCGCCGGGGCGGAATTTCTGTTGCTGTAGCGGAGGAGGACCGCTATGGCGGGTCCGACACGACTTAAGGTCATAAATAAACCTCAAAACGTCTTTATTATGCACTTTTCAACTTTGAGAGCTAAGGAACGACCCCTGACGAGTTCTTAACCCCCTTTCACCATTCTTGAGGCTAAAGGTAAGGTTTTAACTCCCCGAATCCATTTTTCGATCCGTAAAACGTAGTTTCTTGGGTAATATCATTGGGGAAAGGTTTTGATCTGAAGCTAATGGTGGCAAAAGCCCTAATAAGGGTATGGGGATCAAGGTTTAACCTAGGGTTTATATTATTGATTATGATCCAGGTAATTTGGTATTGATTATTGATCCTTGCGTATAAATTGTTGTTGTAGACCTAGAACAAGCGGAAAGAATCCGAAAAGGGAAGATTCAAGTGTCTTAGGGGATTCAAGCTTGGATTCGAGGTAGGTGATGGTTGTGATTTCATGTTGGTGTGATATATGTTTGTAATTGCTCATTATAATGCATGTATGTATGCGAATGTTGTGTTATTGATCACCCTGATCGTAAATGAGGATAATTGAATAATTATATGTCATGAATCACCTCTTTAGTATGATTGTGGGAATATACATTGTAATTGTGATTGTGGTTTGTTGAATAGATCGGTTGCCACGTTCTAGCATAAACATGGGATCGATTGCCACGTTCCGGCATAAACATAGGATCGGTTGCCATGTTTCGACATAAATATGAGATCGGTTGTCATGCTCCGACATAAACATTGAATCGGGTACCACGTTCTGATATGCTAACAGTTTGGGTGTGGGTTCCATGAGAGGACCATTGAATTGGGTTCTGTGAGAGGACAATTGAATTGTGTTGTGTAGCTACTTGTGATGATTTCGTTCATATCTGATGATGATTTATATTGGAAGATGGTATGTTGCTCTAAATTGATATAACTGTGATATGTGAAAATTGTGAAATTGTTCGTTGTTCGTAATAGTTGACTAATATATGTTCGATATATGCTTGTTTTATTCAATCAGGGAGTTCTAGTTTTTGGTGGGATAATTGGACAGGCAAAGGTGCTCTAGCCAAGTTATCTCCTGGACGTGGAAAAAGTGCTAAAATCTTTGTGAAACAATTCATTATTAATGGTGGCTGGAATATTGTGAAGTTGAGGCAAACTTTTCCCGATCAGCTTATAAACGACATAGCGGGGATCCATATAGGCAACAATGATGATAATGACTACCCGATGTAAAACTCTACCGACAATGGTCTTTTTACTAACAAGGCTGTCTGGAAACTTTTAAGAACCCACAAACGAAAGAATGAATTCATGAACAAGATTTGGCACCCGAAAGTCCCTTTCAAAGTTTTCTTTTTGACTTGGAAATCATTAAAAAAAATTGCCTTTTCAAGATACTTTACATAGGTTTGGAATCAACAGACATTTAACTTGCTTTTGTTGCAGGAGCTCACAACCAGAAACACTACAACATGTATTTGTTGCTAGTGAAGCAACTTTTTTTCTCTGGAACGCTATTGAAAATCCTCTTGGGATCACTCACAATAATGAGCCTATTATAAGTGTCCTCAAGAAGTGGTCGGACATAATACCTATGAACAATGTCCACCAATGGATCTTGCACATCACACCCATTTTCATAAGCTACGAATTGTGGAAACAAAGATGTGCATGTCGATATGGAACACAAAGGAAATTTCATAATACTACAATGGTGTTCCAAGTGATATGGTGTATTAGAAACATTGCTTCTAAACTTTTCCCCCCAATTAATACTATTACATTGTGGACTGATTTTTGTGATATTGCAAAAAGGATCAAACCAATACAAAAATTGACTCAAGTCAAATGGAGAACACCTCAGATAGGCACCATTAAAGTTAACACTGATGGAAATTTTTTATGGGAGACATGAAGCGTTGGGATTGTTGGAATAGCAAGAAATAGCAACGGAGAAATGGTGATGGCCTTCTCGATTCATGTGGCATGTACCAGCAACAACATGGCAGAAGCATTGGCAGCTGAGTTTGGTGGAAAATGGTGTAGCCAACAAGGCTTAACTAATTTCACTCTTGAGCTAGACTCCATGATCATTGTAAATATGGTGAACAACAAGAGTAACAACAATCTCAAACTCAGGCAAATCATCGATAATATCGTTGAGATAGTGGATCAATCGAATGCCCAAGTGACTCACTGTTTTAGAGAAAGAAATCAAGTTGCAGACTTTTTAGCGAAAAAGGATGCTAGACTGAACCAAATGATGATTCTAACATCTTTCAGGCAACTTCCCAAAATGTCTAAAGGTGCATACTTTTTGGATAAGTGTCAAATGCCTTGTATTAGAACAAAATTTGATAAGGCTAATGTTTTTGTTAGTTGATTTGTATCTATTTGAATCTGCCAGAAGATTTATATCCTTCTATGAGATTATGATCTTCTGTCTCCTGAGGTGACTAGCTCCCCGTGGTGTTGTAATGGAAGTAAGGCTTCAGCCTCCCTCTTTTTTTCGTATCTCATAAATACAACACGACCTAGCTATACTGTGTAATTTTGTTAAAAAAATAAAAAAAATATGTCTGTTTTATAATGATTGTGGTTACTTGCATGTGTTTCACGTATTGGGATAGCCACGTAATCCTACTAGTACACTGTTGTTGTGTACTAATATTGCACTTACTTGTTCTTTGTTGAGTACAGGGTATCTTCAGGCGGCTATTGATAGACCTCAGCTAGGTGACTATTGAGCGTGACCGAATTCAAGGGTGAGCCCGTTCTTTCAGACTGCCATGGATCTTTCTTGTTTAAGTCCATTCTTTTCGGACTCAGACTATTTGTTTAAGACATTTGTTTAGTTTCAGGGTTATGCCCCTTGTTCTTACACTTGTCATTGGTAGAGTTTTGGTACAATGACTTTCAGGTTCTAGAGGTTATTTTTCCGCATTAGTTGGTTAGTTGTTTGATAAAACCTTGGAGTTTACGGAGACTCTATTTTTATAGTCATTTAAATCTGCATCTATATCTTTAAATGCCTTAGTTTGCATAAATTTATTTGTTTGGGTTGTAGTAATGGTTCTCCCACCGAAGGGTTTGTGTTGATGTCAATCACGACGGTATGGATCGTGACAAAGTTGGTATCAGAGCCCTAGGTTCGTTGATATCATTGTACCAAAACGAGTCTAGTATAGTCTTGTGGAACAGTACGATGACGTCCGTACTTTTCTTCGAGAGGCTATAGGACTTTAGGAAAAAACTCACTTTTTTCTACTCCTTCGTGTTATAACTTGAATCCAATTGGTATCTGGGTAATACAAATTGGTATCTTTCCTCCTTCACTCTATGGTCTGAGCTAGAACAACAACAGCGGTAACACCATCACTAGCAAGAGAGAATGTGTATAGACTATCGACAGTTGAATAGGGTCACCATTCAAAACAAGTATCCATTACCTCGGACAGATAACCTTTTTGACCAATTGCAAGGTACATCAATTTTCTCTAAGATTGATTTAAGGTATGGTTATCATCAGTTAAAGATTGAAGCGGTTAAGAATTGGGTTCGACCAAGTTCTATGATTGAAATTAGCAGTTTTGTGGGGCTCGCTACATTTATTATCGCTTGTGGTATGAGTTGAGTCCAATTGGTATCTCCCGATTCCAATTGGTATCTCAATGAAGTGAACTAGACGTCGTAGTCCCAGCTGAAGGGACACAAGCAAGTTAATTGGAACTGAGAAGGTTCCAATTGGTATCTGGCCTTAGGGGGGCGTATAAGACATAGATGATCAGTAATGATCGTTTATGGAATGAACTAATTAAAAAATTTGGGTTAATCTGCAGGTTGTAAACTGCTTGAGTATCGTGAAACTTGTTGTGAAAAGAAAGTCATCACGAGATTATGTGCAAGGGTCTAGATAATAATGATGCGGTTCGTGGCGAGAAATCTAGACGTGCGTTGCGACCAACTGATAGTCGTGTGAGCGTCTGGGTATATCCTAGGGATATGTGTGGGTTATAGTGCTGAATTAATGAGAATGAGTTGAATTGTGTATCATTGGATTAACTCGAGGTAGACAATGATTATTCAAGTTTAGAGGATTATCCTAAATTGCTCAGTAAATCTGAAACTCGTTGGGAGACTTAGAAAAGAGAAAAAAAACCCCAGAAAAATTTATTGCATGGGTACTGTTTCCGTATGAGCCGTTGGGGCGAGATCGTTACGACAGCGCAAGGCCGCCAGAGCGGGACATAGTGAGACAAAACCTCACCCCTGTCTCCTCTTTTTTTCCCATGTCTCGAACCTGAATCAAATCTAAACTAACCCCGCGATCTAATTCAGTGTTCAGCAATCGAATATAAGTTATAAAGTTTGTTAAAATTGTGGAGAACCTGGACATATGAGGAGGAAATGAGCGAGGCCGTGGAGGCCGGGAAAATGGTAATGCAGGCAGATGAGTAGTGCAGCTAGGAGATAAGGTTTCCAGTCAAGATGACAGGGCTCAATTATATGCTTTTTCGGGCAAGACCGAGTTTGAAGTGTATGATGCAGTGGTCACTAGTGCTACTCTTTTATGTGCCTGGATGGCTATTGTTTTGTTTGGTGCAGGTTTTACTTATTTGTATGTGTCAGTTCAATTGCCTTGGGATTTAAGGTGGGTTGTGATATACTTGATGCCCACATCCATGTTTCTACCCCAGTTGGAGAGTAAGTCATAGTCACCCATGTATATCGTGTTGTCGTGTTGTGTTTATGGATTTTCAGATTTGGGTTGATTTGGTTATACTGGATATGACTGACTTGATATAATCTTAGGCATGACTTGGTTGTCCCCCTATTATATTGGGTTTAATTGTAATACTAAGTCGGTAACTCTAAAGATTCCCGATAGGGAAATATTAGAGTGGGAAGGGGTGTACAAGCATAAGCTAGCTAAGATCATATCCTCATTTCAGGCTAAGAAACTGGTAGGGCAGGGTTGTTTGGCTTATTTGGCTCATGTTCGGGATGTTGAGGTTGAGTCTCTCTCTATTGAGTCTATTATTGTGGTGTCTGAGTTTTAAGGAAGTGTTTCCTACGGATTTGCCTGGTATGCCTCCATATAGAGATATAGATTTCTGCATTGACTTGAAAATTGACGCTCGCCCCATTTCCATCCCTCTATATCGTATGGCTCCAACAGAATTAAAAGAGCTTAGGGCTCAAATCCAAGAGCTTCTTGATAAAAGGGTTCACCTGTCCTAGTGTTTCCAAGTGGGGTGCTCATGTCTTGTTTGTTAAGAAGAGAAGGGTAGTATGAGGACTGATGATTTTATCTTAATCCATAAGGGAGTGGATTAATATCGGAATGACAAGCTTATGGATAAACAAAGTTCCATTGAGGATACTTGGGCGAAGGAAATTGAAGATGTTAGTAATAAGGTGAGTATAAAAATTGGGTTAGTCCTTTGAATTTGATGAGTATACCTGAGTTTGAGGTGTCGTGTTGATGAAAGGTTGGCTTCGTAGTGATAGTCAGGGCTGACTGAGCATAATGGTAATAATAGTTCGTGGTGGATTGTGATGGGATGCAAATATATAATGAGATTGATGATTAAGCGAATTGTGTATAGTAATTACGACTTGCGAGTACCTAAGGTTGTGGTTTTCTAATATTTGGTGAGTAACGTGATTGTATGGAAGTTTTAAGAGATGGTGGGACACCACTCGAATAGAATTTAAAAGAGTTAGGGTCATGATGAAGAAAAATAGTGGGATGTAGTACAACCTTTAGAGAGAGGCAAGAGCAAGAATATTTTATTTGATTCTTAAGGCTAAAGAGGTATCTTCAGAGGGGTAGATAATTGGGTACAAAGACACGTGATTTCATTCGTTTTGCTATGGCAATGGTAATGATATCACAAGTCCGTCAGAATGATTAAAAGTGTTGGTTTATAATAAGGTAAAAGGTTGGAGTGTTTATGATGGTTCTTAGTGTTATGAGTATGATTCACTAGTTATGCTCTAGTGTGTTTTCACTTTTGTGGGTGGATCCCTAGTGGTGGATCAGGTGTACCAAATCCTACGATGTTCTTTTGGTTGAATGGGAAGATTTGGTTATTTCGAATGACATAATTAGTATTGTCTTGGAGTTGTTAAAGTATTTTAGTAGTTCTACATGTACCACCTTGCTTATGAGAATTTATAGAAGAGCTACCATGCGTATTTGTGGTTGTCTGGCAATCTGAATATTTCTCTAGTCGTTGAGGTCATGTATCGATTATGTGTGGTTGAATGTGGGGATCATTGGGTCCAATTCTACTGTTCTTAAGAGGTAATCTACAATTACTAAATCTAGCATTTCAATAGTGTTGTTGGAGGGGTTGTATGCTTGGACATATTTCTCGATGAGTATCTAATTTATAAGGATCAAATTTGTTATAACTTAAGCTCATGGAAATTTATGTTGTGTGATGGAGATATTGTTAAGAACTGTGATTGTTTGGATATTATGAGTATGTGTGGGTTGATTCAGGTTCACTTCTATTTGTAGCGAATATTGGCTTGGAATTTTATCATGTTTAAGTGCTAAAGGATTCGTCCGGATGATTGTGTCAATGTTTTTGATAACATGTTGTAGACGTGTGTACGATCAACTTTGGTGGTTGTTGGGAATCATTTTTGTTGTAGTTAAGTTTACATACAACAATATTTATCACTCGAGTATTGAGATGACTTCATTGAGGCATTGTATGAGAGGATGTGTAGGTGTTCAATTGATTAGTTTGAGGTTGAAGATGTGAAACATTTGAGAGTTGATTTGGTGAAAGATGTTCAGGGTAAGGAAAAAAGTATCCAATCTAAGCTTCTAGCAGCCTAGAGTCGACAAAAAAAAGTATGTGGGACAAGTATCCCCAATTATTCGACGATTCAGATACTACTCTATTCTTACTTTAGCCCTTTTCTCCTAGTTTGTCACTCGGGGACGAGTGATGGGTAAATTGGTATGTATTGTAACAACCCGTTCCCGTCGTTATACAAAAGTCAATGGGGAAAGGATTGGGGCCAAAAAACTTTTGAGTAGTAACTTGGAATTTCCCAACCTAGTCCAGATTAGGATAAAAATAGAGTAGCTAAGGTGTAGGGAAATCTGGTAACAATCGAGTGACTTACTTATGATTTTGATTACATTAGTGGTTAGATAAGTCGTTAAGAAATCTGTACGACTTTACGGAATTGAATTCAGGGGAGTAGAACTCCCAGAATTGATCTTAGCGTGAACGGTATTTTCTTAGCATCGTTGGTTAAAGGTGTGTTGTGAAATGGGGTTTTGGAATTATTAAAATAGCTCACTGATTCTGTGCATGCCGCTAGAGTGGGGCCGTTATAGCGGGGTGAGGACCGTTGTGGCAGATCTGACGCGACTTAAGGTCGTAAATAAACCTCAAAACGTCTTTATTCTGCACTTTTCAACTTTAAGAGTTAAGGAACGACCCCAGACGAGTTCTTGACTGATTTTCACCATTTTTGAAGCTAAAAGTAAGGTTTTAACTCTATGAATCCATATTCAATCCGTAAAACGTAGTTTCTTGGATAATTATCATTGGGGAAAGGTTTTGATCTGAAGTTAATGGTGGAAAAAACCCTAATATGGGTATGGGGATCATTTATTGACCTAGGGTTGCTATTATTGATTATGATCCGAGTAATTGGGTCTTGATTATTAATCCTTGCATATAAATTGTTGTTGTAGACCTAGAACAAGCGGAAAGAATCTGGAAAGGGAAGATTCAAGTGCCTTAAGGTATCCAAATTTGGATTCGAGGTAGGTGATGGTTGTGATTTCATGTTGGTATGATATATGTTTGTAATAATTACTCATTATAATGCATGTATGTATGTGAATGTTGCATTATTGATCACCCTAATTGTAAATGAGGATAATTGAATGATTGTGGGAATATACATTGTGATTGTGATTGTGGTTTGTTGAATGGATCAGTTGCCACGTTTTGACATAAACATGGGATCGGTTGCCACGTTCCGACATAACCAAGGGATCAGTTGCCACGTTCCAGCATAAATATGGGATCGACTGCCACGTTTCGACATAAATATTGGATCGGGTACCACGTTCCGGTATGCTAACGGTTTGGGTGTGGGTTCCATGAGAGGACCATTGAATTGGGTTCCGTGAGAGGACCATTGAATTGTGTTGTGTATCTACTTGTGATGATTTCGTTCATATCTAATGATAATTTATATTGGAAGACGGTATGCTGCTCTAAATTGATATAATTGTGATATGTGAGAATCGTGAAATTGTTCGTTGTTCGTAACAGTTGACTAATATTGTATATGTTTGGTATATGCTTGCTTTATAATGATTGTGGTTACTTGCATGTGTTTCACATTGGGATAGTTGTGTGATCCTACCAGTACACTGTGGTTGTGTACTGATAGTGCACTTGATTGTTCTTTGTTGAGTACAGGGCATCTTCAGGCAGCTATTGATAGACCTCAGCTAGGTGACTATTGAGTGTAAGGCTGGCAAACGGACAGGTTTTTGACCAGTCCGATCCGATTCCCATACCTGTAAGTCCGGTACCGGTTGAACCGGTAAGGAACCGGTCTTATAGAGTACCGGAACCGGTACCAAAACGGAACCCGATTTTTTATCCGATTGATCCGGTTCGGTAAGAACCGGTTCAACGGTCTTTTAATTTTTTACTATTATTTTTTTTTGTGAACGTTAAAATTGAGCCGTTGGTCTAGGGCCCAAAACGGCTCAAAACAGCCCCCCACCCCTCTCTAACCCCTTAACACTATAAATATACTCATATTCTTTTATTTAAATCACAAATTCACAAATTATCTCATTAACATCTTACAAAATCTCTCAATTTTCAATCCCTCATAAATTCATAATTATTATTTTGTGATATTGGCTTGGAGTTCGGATTTTGGAGATTTATTTGAAGTAAATCGGAAGCTTCAATTGGCATCTCTCAATTCCGGCTTTGGTTATACGTCTACTTTTACGTAGACATTCGGTACATTCGTTCCAACTTTAATTTTTTATTTGTTTATTAATTAAGTTATTTTATTTTTTTTGTTATATTATCTTGCTTGTTTTTCATAATATT
>JAJOOR010014473.1:0-16723 GCA_036250505.1 Solanum acaule | reverse complement strand
TATATATATATATATATATATATATATATATATATATATATAAAAGATGAATAAGAAAAAAAAAACCAACAATCAGATCTGCTTCTTCTTCTCCTTCTCAACATATCGATAATGTATTAGATTGTTGCTGCATTTGTGGTAGTCCATTGGATGCACAATAAAAACTTTGCCAATACATTGTCATAGCAAGTCTACTAGTACCGACATTTGGAGGTGGACAAGATGGACCCCAAGATCTCATATTAGTATTAGAAGAATTTAGTTGAGTAACCCCAATACTAAATGAAGGGGCCTGGCCCATATGTATCAGAAAAAAATCTGGAAAAAGATGGAAGAAGACAATAATGGCGTGGCGAAGAAAAACCCTACCTATTCAGATGTTTGAAATTGATTGACTTGAGATAATTTGAAAATTGTAACTGCTAAGAATGTGGAGTGAATTTAGGGATTGAAAAAGGAGTGAAAAGGGGAGTGGTAAACGTGGATTTTGGTTGATGGATCTTATGTATATGAAAGTTTTAAGAATTGCGAGAAATAAGGAATTTTTGAAATATTTCAAAAAGATAGGAAAAAATGGAGAATAATGTAAGTAAAGTTGTGTATATAAGTAATTTTTCCTTTCTTGAATAATCTTGATAAAAAAATTGGCCCAAATAATTGATTCCCTCCATATGTATCTAAATCCCCCCCCCCCCCCTCCCCCACCTCCCATTCTAAAAAGCCAAATATTTTACTCAAGGGTTTTGATAAACTTATAAACTCCCAGAGGATTTCTCTGGTAAGCTCTTCTTGCTCAAATTGAATATGAGATTACTGTTTCAAGGAACAAGACTACAAGGAGCGAAGCTCTTCTCTGCAAAATTATTGCTTTCACTTTGGGCGAAATTGACTTAAAATGACTTTTACTCCAGTAGTTCAAGTGAAATTTCTCTAGTAAACACTTGTTTTCTTCTTTTCGATTTCTCTAGTTTATTCTCTTCGTGTTATGGTGAATATTTTTTCTTTATTTTTTCAGTTTCATCTATTTGTGTTCCAACGATATTTCTCCTTTTTTTCTTGTTTTCCTTGTATTTTTAAGAATGCATGACTATGCTTGACGCCATGGAAGTAAAAGCTGCTGAAACCCTTTTAAGATTTGAGCAAAGAAATAATTATTGGTGTTTGCCTAAATCTTAAAAGGGTTTCTCTTTGCCCAAATCATTGATGTGTTTCTCTTTCCCCAAATAGTAGGTTTCCATATCAATGCCCAAATAGAGATTTGTGTAGACACGTAATTTTTGACCGAACATAAGACTTTACACTTGTTTATATTCCTTAAATATTTCTTTTATGTTAAGTTAGATGTTTTGATTTTTGTCTTATTTTAGTAAGTTTATTTTAAAAGATTTGAAAATAACAAAAAGAAAAGATATTTTTGCTTTAATTTTAGTTTTAATAAATAAGCTAATATTTCTTAATTATCATTGATTATTAGTTACTTAATTTTGTTAGTTTAAACAATAATTGAATAATTCTTTTTTGTTATATATTAATTATTTAATAATAATAATCTAACAAACCCACCCCACACTCCCACTCCCTCACGTCTTCATCAACACTCCACACCCCACACGACACAACCCACTACCCCACTCATATTTACATGCACGCTACAACAGCAAAAAGAGGATCCACCTGGAAAAAATATATCCTATATATAGAACACACATACGCCAGAAAAAAAAAAACACAGACATATGCACTAATCTTGGCAAACAATATATACGTCGTACTTTTGCACATTGTGATTGAGAGCTGGAAGTCTATTTTCGCGGTTTCGAGCTCGTGCTTTTTAATTGTAGTTCTTTTTTTTCGTGAAATAATTTTTGCCAGAGCTAACACTTAATTTTATTTTATTTTTGTATTAATTTTATGTCATGATTGTGCAAGAATTGATTTCAATATATTAAAGTTGTTCAGATTTCGTATGTGTTTAATATGTTAATATTCTTTAATGTTACAATATTTAAATATATGTGAACTTGTTATATCCTTAAGTTTAGAATAAAATTTGTATAATATGATAATTATTCATTGTATGCTAAAAAAGGTATGATATTTATTTATTTTCATTGGGCGTGTGGATGCTATATTCTATTTTTATATAGTAGTTAAGGTTTTGATAAGATACATTTCAATTTTTTGTGTTAACTGTTCTCCTGTACGTATGCTTATTAGTTTGTTTATGTGGATTATTATGGATCATTTTCTGGTATAATAATGGTTATTAGTAAGATTGACGTCAACTTGTATTAATTGTAGTTTGACTTACGTTATTTCTCTGGGCACAATGGTATGCTATACTTTTTTATGTATGATTTATTTGATTTTGTTTTAATAGTGAATTTGTTCATAAAAATAATAATAATCTAAACAGGGTATTAGTGTTTATACTTAGTGTTTATTGTATATGTCTAACTCCATAAGAATAAGGATGTTTCTTACGTAATAAATATTCATAGTATAGTTTTATTTCACTATTATATAAAACTTGATTCCAATATTATGAAATTGCTCGAATTTTAGATGTGTTTAATTTTGATTATGATGTTAAAATATATTTGAACTTTTTATATCGTTAAATTTAGAATAAAACTTATATACTAGATTACTACTAATCACCAAGCTCCTTTGAGGTTCATTACTTATATTATTCTTCATCATTGCATATAAATTCTTTGGTAAATCGATATGAATAATTAAAAGTGTGATTGAAAGAATTAATAAAATTGGGTCATATTAAAAATAGGTAATTTATTGTTATTAAGGTTGAGTTCCAAGGAAAGGTAGTTTTTGTCATATTTTATTCACGTTCTTTTTATTTCATTAAAGTGTTACGCATATCTATAATCATTGGTTGGCATTTTGTCTGATAGGAAAGAATCAATAGGAAGATAAGTGAAATAGACTTAAAATGTAAAAATAAAAATAAAAATAGACTTAAAATGTAAAAATATTTTATTATTTTTGGATAATTAAATACTGCTAACCTATTGAACAAAATAGAAAACTATTAGAATTCATTTAACGCCATACGTGCATAGTTTTTTTTCTCTCTCTTTTAAAAAATAAATTTTGGCTTCAATAAAGAATGTGGCTACACATCTTTTTTTGAAACACTTAAAAGAAATTTAAGGATGTAGTTACGCACCTTAGACAAATTATTTTAATAATCAAAATTATTAAATTTAAACTAAAATTTGTAAACTGAGAATATTAGGTGATGCATTTGAGAAGGGAAGACAGTTATGTCTCTAAATGTCAAGATAATTAAGATAAGTATATGTCAATAAAAGCGGCCGTGCTAGAACCACGGGACTCGAGGGATGCCTAATACCTTCCCCTCGGTCAACAGAATTTCTTACCCGAATTTCTAGTTAACAGACCAAAATAAGAGTCATTTCCTTTTGATTAGGGATTAAAGAAAAGGTGACTTGGAACACCATAACTCAATTCCAAGTGACGGCTCTGAAAAAATCAAATAAAATTCTTAAATCAATAACGTCACTTAAATTGGAAAAACCCTATCCGTTGGTCCAAAAAAGGGTGTGACAATTTGCTAATATTTTAATTTGTTTTTTTCCATTTTATTTCTTGTTATGAAAATCTTTGTGTAAATGAATTTGATTTTTAATGAGTCGAATATGAAATTATTGCTATCAAATGTGAGCTTTGTT
Organism: Solanum acaule; assembly: GCA_036250505.1. Classification (NCBI taxonomy): domain Eukaryota; kingdom Viridiplantae; phylum Streptophyta; class Magnoliopsida; order Solanales; family Solanaceae; genus Solanum; species Solanum acaule. The sequence goes on along the minus strand of JAJOOR010014473.1, from coordinate 13,007 downwards.
CTAGTAGATATTATTTCTCGTGTCTTTCGGGTTTCTACATTTGAGTTCCAAAATGGTGACAGATAAGGTTTGCATACACAATATTCTTTGTAGAGTCACGAGTGAGATTATACTAGGTAGGTTGATGTTGGTTGTGGTAGTTTCAAAAGATTCTAAGAAAAATGTAAATTTATTTTTTGAAATTTAGTTATATGTTGTTATTTATCTGTCTTGTAATAATGAAGTACACACGTTTTTTGACATGATATTAATATTTCAATGGTTAGGGACATAGATATCAAACTGAGTTAATAAAGCGTAGTGCCTTTTCAGGTTATTTATGGAATTTCAGTTTGATCAGAGAATGAGAGTGGAAGGTGGGTGGGGGTGTTTTCTGAGTGGTGGAATGCACTTGTAAATGAGCATTGTTTTTTCCAATGTAGGCTATTGGTTTGACTTGGCCTACTAGTCTGTCAATTTAAAAGATCAGTTAGCAAATCGATGAGTCATTACTCATTAATCATAGCTAGTAGATCCACAAATAGCATATGAATGAACATTATGGAGACTATCTTGGCAAGTAGGATCCCCTTCACGATGTGAGGGTTACACGGGATTTCATGTTATAGCTCGCATGGTCTTAGTGTCCGTTAACGGTAAATATCCCACAAAAACAAACTATATTACCTTCAAAGGTTTTATGAAAGCTTTTATTTTATTTAAGGATACATTGATCTTGTTTATGACTAGCGATTCTTTAAAGGTTTTTACTCATGTTTTAGCTTGGTCATGCATATAATGCTTAAATCCTCACACGGTCACGTTTAAGTCTTTTAATGCATTTCCCCATACATATATAGTACATTCCATTTACTAATGCATACTTGTGCCTATATTGTTTTATTATATGGGGTCTGATGTTTCTCCTTCCACTCATGGCTAGCTTGGATTGCTAGCTAGTTTACTATTGGATTGGTGAGTCCTCATACTTCGAGGGCAAGGTCATGAAGACTCTTAGGACCCGTTTGACCATAGATTTCCCAAGTAATATTTGGGGGAAAATTTGGCAAATAGTGTTTGTCCATATAATTTGTCATTATTTGCCAAATATTTTTGGCAAATATCCCAAATTCCCAAATACTAGTTTTTCTAGTATTTGGGCCAAATCGCATTATTCAGGATCTTTTAAAAATTGAAGTTTTATACCAAACCTTTATCTTTTACAAAAACACCCTCTATAGTAGTTGTTGCGTTGTATTACATAATTTTTTACGTGAACACCAAAGTAGTGATGAAATATTCAATTTAAAGTGATCTGATGATATGGTTGTTGATGAAAATGATTAACAATCGACTCAGGGTAACAAAGTCATGTGCTTTGTCTACTACACGATATATGGAATGATGCTTGTTGCACTCACTCCAAACTACCACATTGCTCATGTCATGGACACTACTTGTTATTTGTTGCAACGAAGATCCAATTGACTTGTAATACAAACTTATGGTTAGTTTTGATAGTTTTTCAAACTTATGGGTATAAATAATTTTTTTTTTAAAAAGTGAAATATGTTTCCCAAATACTATGGCCAAACACATGGTGAAATTTCACCCAAATTTTCACCCAAATAATATTTGCCAAGAATATTTGGAAATCTATGGCCAAACGCTAGCTTATTGATTTTGTTGCTTTTCTTTGAAACGTTGTACGTGGTGTATGGTTTACGTCTCAACCACTCTTGTGTTGGTTTAGAATATCTTGTCAAGACCTATATGATTCCGCTTTTATGTTCTAAACTTTCTTTTATGATATAAGACGAGTTTACATATTCTCTCTTTTGTTGTAATTAATTATGCCTTATGTATGTCAAGTGTCTTGTGTAGGGCCTTCCGGGGTCTGATACACCATCATGTCACGTCTTGGGTATACTTTTGATCGTAATAGGCTCACCCAAGGTGTGGAGGAATGGTACCATGAAGTTGCATGCTAGAAATGTCTAAAGCTGCAACTCGATAGTGTCGGGAGCGGCAAGTTCTAAGAAGAGAGAGCTACAGAGAATGGTACCATTAGTCCTAAGATGTTGTAAGGACTAAAAGAAATGTGAGATTTAATTTGAAGGAAAGAAGAGAAGCTTCATAGTACTAACATTGGAAACAGTTGAGAGTGAAGTATGGAGCAGAATGAAAACCTCAAGTACAAAGAGAGGATTGAAACTTCTTCCCATAACTATAGCATATTGGAATTATCCTCAAAGAAGCAGTCACGTTTCACTTTTGGAATGGCTTAACTTCAGCTATGGTTCCAGAGGCTGGCAGCCTTGTAGTTCTCATTTATATCACTCTGATTCACTTAGTTGTAATCCTGAGTTTTGTACAACTATTTGTAGTCATTGGCAACACAACAAATGATATATTTAAATGATGTTCCTTTTACATTATTTCTACAATTGCAGTTTTACATTATTTTCTCTTCTCTCATCCCATTTTACATCTCATTTTAGACTTTGATATATCATCAAAACTATATATAATATAACTGAAAATCAGATAGCCTATGATCTCAAGTCTTGTCGCTGCCAAACAGAACCCGAAAACCATGGCTTTTCCCTTTCTAAAAATTTCATCAACTGGTCTCCTTCATGTAAACGTTTCCATCATCGGGATACCAAAAACTATGAACATCTGGATACTATTCCATCTTGTCCATACTCTGCAATCATATATTCACAGAAGAGCATAAGTTATTACTAAAGAAGGGGAAAGGTGGATGAATGACACGGCAAATTATTGTATGATTGTTGCAACTTTGATTGCCACGATGGTCTTTGCTGCTGGATTCACTGTGCCAGGTGGTAATAACACTGATAATGGTATTCCAATATTGCTAAAATTGTATGGATTTAGATCTTTGTCATATCAGATGATTAAAGTGGCCTTACGATGTACTAATCCATCTCCAGCACTAAGGCCAAACATGTCTGCAGTAGTGAACATGCTTGAAGGTAACGTTGAACGTTGATGAGTCTAACTTCGATTCAAGTGGCTATGATGATGAATTTAATTTTCAAGGTTTAAGAGACAAATATGATGAGATGTAAGTAACTTGTAAATCAGTCTTTTTTTCAACTGACACAAAGGGTACTTATCACTCTTCTTCTGCCTTTCCTTCTACATCTACCTCTGAATAAGTCTCCCTGTATGAGCATATAAGAGGAAAAAACTATGAAGAATGAAATGTTGATGATCCGCGACATACTTTTTTATCGTCACACTGAGAGTGGATATTAGTTCTGTCATTTATTTTGTTTATAAAAGCTATGTCTCTGGAAAGTGAGTTTTCCAGAAGTGTTGTCCCTTTCCTCTCTTCAAACTTCAAAGACATAAATAGTACTAATAATGTGCATTTTTTATAAGAACAACAACAACATACCCAGTGTAATTCCATAAAGTTGGGTCCAGGGAAAGTGTACCAGGATTTTATTTCTACCCAGATAGAGTGGTCGTTTTTGATAAAATCTCAACTCGAGAGAAAAATAGTTCAAAGTAGTATTGATAAAGAATAATGAAAATGAAAAAAATATGACAACTTACTATACACAACTTGACAAATCATTACACTGAATGAAATAATTTGAGTAAATTTTACTGGATAGGAAACATAACCCCTTTTATCTTTTGAAACATCATATCATATCATATAAAATTTGAAAGAATCTGGACTTTTGGTCCGCTACTGCTGCTGAGTTCGGACTTTTAGAGTCCAAAAAAGAATATTCTTTTTATCCCTATGGGCTGCTGCTGCTGCTGCAATGATCAAATTAATTTCCAGCCTTTTGGGACTGCTATTACTCCGCGACTGAGCTGCTGCCACTGATTTGAGTTTTAACCCAAAATATTAGCTTCCCTTTTTGAACTTGATGGAGGTATGAACTTGAGGAGTATGCAACAAGCTTCGGCAAATGGAAAAAGATAATCTTTACAAAAGGTGGGGAGTCCAAGGACTCATTTGGAGAGAGTTCATGCGAAACAAAGAAAGAGAAAAGGAATGAGTAATCATAGCTAAATAACAATACATTTTTCCATCAACAAGGCAAACATCAAAGAAAACATTTTATGACACAAATAGAGATAACATGCATAGCAGGAAAGAAGCAAACTAAAGAAGATTAATGAAAATAATTTCCAAAGAAGAGTAGGTGAAGCAGTGTGATAATAGAATTTTAAAGAAATAAAGCTCGCCCAAAACAACAAGATAGAATCAGAAAGCTACTGAATTGCCAAGAAACATTAGATAAAGAGAAACGATACATTAATCTGAACACAATACTTAAGGCCGAATTCATATCATATTGTGTAAACTTAACTCAAAAAGCTCCAACTAGTGCACATACAATCAGAGGTTCTATGATAAAATGATAATTTGAAACTAAACTTGTACATTAAGACTAGAACAAAAAAAATCAAACAGGAAGGGAACACCGAGATAAAACGCCCAAGCTTTCAGCTATGATCACACATAAACATAAAAAAAAAGAACAAACGAGATGAAGAGGAGTGATAGCACATTCCAGCAGCTAATAGACAGACATCTCAATTTTATTTTACTTTCTTTGAGTAATAAGAGAACCAACTGAAGCAAACATACTACGACACCCATATTTCAAATAAACAGCAAGCTCGAAATTGTCAGCACAAAGAAATGGACATATCAATAACGACTTAAGAAAGAAAAATGAATCCTGCCCTTAACTTAGTGATCAAGAAGATACATTAGCTATATTTCCCCAATCATTTGGTTCACTGGACAATCTCGAAATACATAAAACAGAAATGCCAACTTACATAAATACTGATTGAGAAGAGACTGAAATTGGAAATGAGGCAAAAACAAAGTAAAGAAAATCTCAATAGATAAGATCTCACATATGCAGGCAGACAACAATTCATTCTTATATCTATCAGTCTATGGTATCCTCCTTAATTCAACAGGGACAGACCATTTTTTTAGAAACAGTACATAAAAAGGGAGCATTTGAAAGCTTTCAGGAAGTCTATCTGGAAATTTATAAAAAAGCTACCATGCGTTTTACTCAAACAAAAAGCCAAATGCTTCAAGAGAAAAACTTAGACTCATATTAGTGCATGTGTATACACATATATAGCATGTGTTGAAGGAGACGTCTTGTCAACCTGATTCTTAAGCTAACAGACTCAACCAAGATGAATTCATTAAGCCCATCCTTTACAACGTATCACAAGTTCATATCAACATATAAACAATGGAAGCTTATACATCTCGACAAAAACTAAGAATAAACTCAAACTTTCAGTCATAGTCCATGTGAGACAGCATACATTAATATCCACTAAAGAAACTAACATGAAGGCAAGAGATGTAATATATTCATACTAATCAAAATATGAAAGAAACATCACATTTAAGCTGTTGAAAATGTAATTAAACTACTAAATCTAAATACATGAGGAAATAACACATGAATCATAAACTAAATATCCACTAACGAATGAAGTTTCAGCTATCAAAACAAGAGCCCCCAAAAACATTACCGGATGCCCTTTTTTGTAGCCTCCAAAACTGTCAATGAACAGTGAAAGGGAAGGGGTTTATACACAACCCCAAAAATCCCAAAAACCCCAAGAAATCCAATGTGGGACTCTGAGAATCTCAAAGGTTGATAGTAAGGAATACGTACGGAGGCATAAATTGTTCCTCGAGGGCCCCTACCCCCCGTCCCTGAGGCATGTACCGTTCATCGAGGCTCCACACCCCCCGGCCCAGAGGCAAGCACCATTCCTCGAGGCCCCATGCCCCCGGCCCGGAGGCAGGCACTGTTCCTCGACACCCCACGCCCATCGGTACCGAGGCAGGCACCATTTTGTGAGGCCCCACGGCCCCCGACCCCGAGGCACACTCTGTGGCCCGATGCCCCCGTCCTTGAGGCACACTTCGTGCCCCGAGGCCCCCCGCCCTCGGCCTCGAGGCACACTTCGTGCCCCGAGGACCCTGACCTCGAGATACACTCCGTGCCCCGAGGTCCCCTCCCCAACCCCCCAGCCCCGAGGCCCCCTCCCCGACCACCCGGCCTCAAGGCCCCCTCCCTGCCCTCCGGTCTCGAGGCACACTCCGTGCCCCGAAACCCCCTTCCGTCCCCCCGGCCTTGAGGCAATCTCCGTGCCCTAAGGCCCCCTGCCCGCCCCCAGCCCGAGTCACACTTCGTGCCCAGAGACCCCTATCCGCCCCCGGTATCGAGGAACACTCTGTGACCCGAGGACCCTCCGCCCCACGGCCTCGAGGCACACTTCGGCCCCCGAGACCCCCTCCCCGTCCGCCGGCCTCGAGGCACACTCCGTTCCTCGAGGCTCCCTCCTAGCCCCCGGACTCAAGGCTCACTCCGTGCCCCGAGACCCCTCATCCGCCCCCGCAGCCTCGAGGCACACTCCATGCCCCGAGGCCCCCTTCCCTGACCTACGGCCTCGAGGTACACTAGGTCTCTTGAGGCCCCTCGCCCCCCGGACTCGTGGCTCACTCCATGCCCCGAGTCCCCTTACTCACCGCCCGACCTCGAGGCACACTCCATGCCCCGATGACCCCTGCCCGCCCCCGGCATCGAGGGATACTCCGCGCCCTGAGGCATACATCGTTCCCTGAGGCCCCCTCCCTCCGGCCTCGAGGTATACTCTGTGCCCAGAGTCCCCCTCCCCGTCCCCCCGGCCTCGAGGCACACTCTGTTCCCCGAGGCCCCTTCCCTGTCCCCTGGCCTCAAGGCACACTCATTGCCCCGAAGCCCACCCCTCCGTGTGCTGAGTCCCCCTCCCCGCCCCGCGGCATCGAGGCACTCTCTGTTCCCCGAGGCCCCCTCCTCGCCCCGCGGCCTCGAGCTACTCTCTGTTCCCCGAGGCCCCCCGTCCCCGACCTCAAGTCACACTTTGTGCCCCGAGTCCCCTATCCACCCCCCGGCCTCGAGGCACACTCCGTGCCCCGAGGCTCTCCCCATCCGCCCTCTGGCCTCGTGTCACACTCTGTGCCCTGGGTCCGCCCCCTGGCCTCGAGGCACATTACGTGCCCCTCCCCCCTCCCTAAGAGGTATAGTCAGCCCTAACTCCCTCCCTGTTAGAGATTTGAGTAAATGCCCAAAGTGAGAAACTTTTAAGTTCTCTTGGAAATCAAGAAGCAAATTTTCAGGCTGGGGAATAAGGAGCAATAGTTAAAGATAGATAATGTTCACAACGGATTATCCAATCAGCAATTGCAAACCTTCAGATCTTGGTGGTATTGCTGTGACAGTGAGCAAATGCATCAATGAGTTGTTGAAAGTTTTTTGGGGAGGCGAGGTGTAGGCTATGTTTGAAGCAAAGCAAAATTCTATGTTTCAAGCTAAATGATCCATAAGCAATAACAAGAGAGAGCTAACCACCAGGAATGATATACCAAATTCCCCATTCCTACGATCGAGTTGATTTTGAGGTCACATATAAATTATTCAATTAATCAACCAATCACTTATATAATAGTAATGGAAATGGATATGTTTGCAAGGGTGAGAGGAGGGAGTAGCAGGTGGGAGACATAATAAAATAGGGTTTATGGATTAATACAACGGACAAAATTCTTCTAAGGGTACACTTGCTATTAATCCAAATTGTAAGAGGATTTGGAAAGGTAGTAGCCGTTAGGAACACTACAAGAAATCTGCCTTATTGTGGCGGCTGACGTCGCCACAAATACTCCAAATGTTGCCACTAAAAGTTTATTGTGGTGACTTTCTCTCCGTTGGTAGTAATTCCATAACTAAAAGTTATTTGGGGCGACAAAAAAATGTCACCACAAAAAACACTCATCTGTGGAGACATAATCTGTCACAATTTGTTAACAAATATGCCACAAAAATAAAATCACAACACGACTATTTGTCAAGTCGCCACTAAAACAAGGCCTTTAGTGGCAAGATTGTTGCCACAAAAACATATAAACTTTCTGTGGCAACTTTTGTCGCTACTAAATATTAATATCAGTAGCGACTCTTACCGTTGCAAAAAACAATTAACTATTAGTATCACCTTTCATCTCGCTGCTACACACTATTAATTAGCAACGACTTTTTCCGCTACAAAATCAATTAATTATTAGTGGCAACTTTTATGTCACTGCAAAAAGTGATTTTTAGTAGTATATAAAAATCACTACTAAAATTACTATAGCATTTGTGGCAACATTCATCTCATCACTGAAGAACAATATTTAATGTTTTGAATTAAATTCTATGAAATCAATACATATATATAGCTATTAAAAACATCTATCTGTATTTCACAAAATTAATACAAAAGGCATTTTCGAGTTAAATATTACAAATACTCCTAGTACTAGAAATTCAACTATACATACATACATACATATATATATATATATATATATATAATAATACGCTAGTAGTTCAGTTATCGTTGTATCCATATACATATGGCCAAAAAGCAAAAACTTCCATTGCATGCCTTAAAACTACTTTCTGATTGTGCCCCATTGTTTAAGAACCTTGTCCCTGAAATTAGAAAAACACACAATCACTTTCTAATTCTCACAATCCAATGCTAATAATAACAAGAGTAACATAAGACTTTAAAATCAACACCATCATAGTTTCAATACTTTATTTTTTTTTGTGTATCAAAACATATAATAAGATACTGGCAGTTGTTGTCATTCGGAAACCCACACCAAGAATTTTAATTGCAACACAACAAGCAAATCCTCTATTTAAATCAACAATTAGAACTATACATGATATGAACATTAAAATATCTAACACAATAAGAGAATCTCATTTGTTCCCTTAAGTGCTACATCCATCACAAATCAAATTTCTAATTCTAGTGATGATTGAGAGATCCAGTAAAAATAGTGTTATATTATAATAGTGACAGAGATCCAGTTACATTAGTTCATATTGTGTTAAAAAAGAGTAAAGACACAGAAGGAAACAAGAATACGTCAAGAGGCTAAAATGATTCCAAGTTAGTCACTTAAGTAACAAGACACAATCTTTTCTAATATTAATAGCAGAGGCAGAACAAGAAACATTGACTCACATTACAAGACAACTTATTAAAAGCTTCATAATACTTTTTCATGCATACACGAGAGAGAGACTAGAAGACATAATACTTTTTCACAATTAAACAAATTTTATCTCAGACTTAATCTTTAAAAAGAAAAACCAATCCACCCACAACTAAAATCCCTTGATAACTGAGGCATTTCACGCTAAAAACAAAGAACCTACATATAAGGAAAGTCAATAAACTGAGCTAACAACTTCCTAATATCAAAATCTTGAAAAAACAAACAAATCCCACAAATTCTTTCTTGATATGTGGTAGAAAATGCCTTCGCTGAGAGGCAAATAAGATCATTAAATAACATTTGAGATTTTACAGCAAGAGGAATATACAATGAAAGGAGAAGAATTGTTCAGGAGCAAGAGAAAGTACATGTTGCATTCTAGTCATGATAGCGGCCATTTGTTCTTGAAACATCTTGTCCACTTCGCCTTTCATGTGTTCACGCTCCTTTTCCAATTTTTTTTGCAAATCTTCTTCCATATCTCTTTTTAAATCAGCAGTCATTTACTCTCGTTCTTCTTGCAACTTTCGATCCATAACAGCTTGCATCTCTTGACGCATATTTTCCATCGCTGAAGACACACTAGCCTCTATGTCTGCTTGCTGTATTTGAGTCTTTTTAGGAGGTTTCTTTCCGTATCCTTTCCCCCGAACATAGCCTGATCTCTCACCAAGAACTGAAGATAAGATATCATCCCTAGTCATGCGATGCTCGATCTCTTCAGATTGTTGTTCAACAACAAGTTGTTGGAGCTGACCCTACAATAATACGCAACCATTTACACAAAAACATAACTTACATATTAGAAGTAACTTGTAGTAGGTCAAAAAGATAACAAGGCAATTATTTTAGGGAATTACATGAATCTGTTGTGATTGTGTATCCAACCATTCACGTTCTCCATTAGTATTTTTACGTGTGTGTTGAATCTCCCAAACTTTATCTGGTGTGTCTTTTTCTCCTAATTCAAGGTTTCTCTACAATATAGTTCAATAAGAAAAAAATATATGAGCAGATGTATATAAGTAGCAAAGAAGTATATGAAATAATCGAGGAACAAATATATTCTCACCGTAGATTCCTCTACTTCTGCAAATGATCTTGTACCACAAGAATGCTTAGTTATTTGTTTTTCTCTATTTTTTCTGTTTCGCTCACTGACAACCTCCACCAAGTCAGGAGATCAGAAAATATTTATCCTATTTGCTACTAAAAGAGTATAGTTTGTTCATGTAAGCTCAAGTAAGATTATGGAACCTCTAGTTTTAAATTAAGTTACCTTGAATTTTTCACTGCCAAAATACTTAACTAGGTATTTCCAATCCTCCAACTCAACATCCTCAGGACGATGCGACAATCTGTCTTTATCGGTACTATAGGCAGAGTAACAGTTATGCAATCGAGCTTTCCAAGCTCTAAAGAGTCTTTGCATAGTGCTTATCACAAAGCCTTGTAACTTATGATCTCTCAGCCCATCGCAAACTTCAAATTTGTCCTAAACACATTGTAATATTAAATTTGATAAATCAGGTAATCTAAAGGCAATACAAAATTAAAAGTAATTTATTACCTTGACCTTATACCACATTGCTTCTCCATGTTTTAAAATAATTTTTTGCCAATTTCCATCTCAGAACGAGATGTTGCTCCTCATGATCAAGCCAGAGTAATTAACAATATCTCTAGCCCCAAAACCCACAACTCTATCAATGTCATATGGAATAATTACTTTGATTTTTCCTCCATACTTGGTTTTAATATCAACAGTTTTAGATTTATATTTTCCTCTTCCTCTCTTTCTATTGACGCGAGAAACTGCAAAGCAAATAAAAGCTCAAAGAACATAATATCAAATAGTTCTTGTATAATACTATTAATGCAAAACCAAAATATACTAGTATTCTGCCACTTAACGAACATACTTTCTTGTATAAAAAAATAATAGTGTTGAACAGCAACAAACTAAAACCCCAACAGGTATCCTCTAACAACAATCGGGTAGAACACTAGTCAGTCATTTCCTACTAAGAAGGGGTGTGAACTAACTTGTTCCAGTTTCAACCTCTGGAGAGGGGAGTGTGCTTTCTTCATGATTTCTGGATGATTGTGTCTCTAGAGATGTTCTTGGGAGAGGGTGACTTGATATTTGGCCTATCTGTAGAGGTCCTTGATTTGGATTAGATGATTGTTCTGCTTCTAATGATATTTCGGTAACTCTTATTGGTTGTAGTTGTGGCTGAGACGTAGTTCCAAAATTCTCACTTCCTCGAGAATTGTCACGTCCACTTTTTACACCGACTCTTCCAATTTTACCTCACCCAGTTCCTTTCATTTCCTGCAACATCAAATAAAAATCACAAGTATCAAAATAAGAAAATAAAGATGATTAAGAATATGTCTATAAGCCAAATAAAATATCAATTCATAAAATAAAGTAACTCACTGACAGCCAAATAAAATATCAATCCATAAATTTAAGAAATGTGGGACATTTTGCTGACAACTGCTGCTTAATTGGTGAAATGTAACTCACTGATTCTACTAAACACAGAGATCAATTTATAAAGCTAAAGTCACAAGCGTTATGAATTAATTTCATTTCAGTCTCAAAAGAACAAAATACAAAGAACTTCCAAAAAACATGTAGACATCTATATGAACCGTCTTTGTTTCTCAATCTTCAGAAGGATGTATCACTGTCCTCTCCATTATTATCAGCAAGTGACTCTTCTTCACTTTCTTCATCCTCAGATACATCTGTATGATGGTCATTACTAAAATCATCTTCCTCATTTTCTTGATCATTAGTACGCAAAACAGCTTCTGGTTCAATATCATCTCTACGTAAAGACACCTCAATATTAGTTTCATGATCATTGGTATTCAAATTATTACTTTCGACTTCCTCTTGTTGATAAACTTTGTCATTTATTAATTCTTCTTCTTCAACATCAGGCATATTAAAAAGGTCCCGAGGATTTGTCTTTACAACAACAAGCCAATCTTTATCGATCATGTCATTCAAGTAGAAGACTTGTTCAGACTGAGATGCCAACACAAATGGCTCATTTGCATTCAAAGCACAATGAGTATTTACACTTTTAAAACCATATTGGTCAATCTTATATCCTCTTCCTAGGCGAACCACATCCCACCAATGACACTTGAATAGATAAACTTTTCGGTTTCCCACATAACGCAACTCATAAATGTCCTCCAATACACCATAATACTCCTTATTAGAGTCTGCATCATCTCCTCTCACAAGAACTCCACTATTCTACATTTTCCTCACAAGCTATTTTGTTTGAAACCTAAATCCATTCACCATAAATATCGAATATCGATGCACCAATGGTTCAGGACCGATAGCTAAGCTTATGAGCTCATCAGTTGCACGTCCTTGTGCAGCTAGTACAAATATCTACAAAAATCAATAAGACTTGTTTATAATGAGATGTAAACACTAATAGTAAAGCGTTGTTGAAGTAAACACTTACACGTGCACGAAACCACTCAATAAATTTGTTCTTATATATCCCTTGAGGTCTCGTTGCACCTTGTATTTCCATTTCTCTCATGTATTCCCTACGTTTTGTGTTAGTAAAGATTAATTAAATTATCTCAATATGAAATTAAATTTGAATTAAAAAAAGACTTACTCCATGAATAGTGAAACCTCTTCACAATTTTGAAGAACATACATACATGCTTGGTTGAACTCATCATGAGGTAGTCTGATTCCATCTGAAGCCCCTTTTGTTTTCCCACTTTTTCTAAAGATAGCTATCTCACCATTTGATTCAAATCCATCATCATTTCTTGTTGGTTTATTGAACTTGGTTGAGATATTTTTTAAATATATTGAGCCAAACGTAAGGTTTTC
>JAJOOR010014472.1:0-18543 GCA_036250505.1 Solanum acaule | reverse complement strand
TCCGAATTCTAAGTTTTAAACTTGAAATAATATATTAAAAGATAAAAACTATGAAATAGTATAAGAAATATTTTAAAATTATATCAAAGTAAATATTTTTATGAATAAAATAAAATTTTAAAATTACATATATAATGTCAGGTTGGTTTGGTATCGGATTGATTTTTTTTAGTTAAAACCAAACCAACCCAAATATAGTTGGGTTTTTTTTTCCAATACCAAACCAAGTCAAACCAAATCACTAATCGAGTTTTTTTCTTATTTGACTCGATTTACGGTTTGATTCGATTTTCGGTTCGATTTTGTACACCTAGTGAGCACATAAAATAAGAACATTTCCATACCTTTTTTTTTTCTTTGTAAGAAGTTATTGAATTTTGCACAAAATTCAATCTTTTAATGTATTTTTATAGATCTTTCTTCTCTCTAAAAAAAACCATCTCTAGATTTTTCACACAATTAGTTATGGTAAATCGAGCATTAATTTGTCAATTGTTCGACTAAGCTCGTTGTAAATAAATGTTGGTAATTGTTTTTTTGAGTGTCGGATGGTGAAATAGGTGGTCAGGCTTGATTTTTTTTTTTGTAACAGTAATAGCGTGTGATATTTAATGTTAGGCGTCGCACAATAAGATGGTGATGGTATTGAAATTTCTGATGGTGGTTAGAAAAAAATTAAATTGAATGAAGTTATTGCATGACTTTGCTAATATTTGTATCATCAATAATGGAATAAGAAGAGGACATTGTTAGTGGTTTTCTTGAAAACAAAAATAGTCATTTAGAAATGGAGAGAGAAAATTAAAACAAAAACGATGGAGAATAAAAGAGACTAAATAAATAAATTACACGGGTAAGCTTGAAAAGATCTGACAAATGTGTGTAATTCACGTTGGATTGAGCGACTAACTTTGTACATTTCGGGTGGTATAATAGACTGCTACACGAGTTTAAGTATGAAATTGACTTTTCAGAATAAGTTATTATAATAACTAAAGCAAATAAATTAATATAAAAAATATATATAATATATATTCAAAATTGTAAAATCATGATTTTTTTAAACTTATGATCAAATTTTAATATTTAAAATTGAAAATCTTGATTTAAAGTTAAATATCTTGTTTGTCATGATGCACATTATACTGGTCATTGTCTGGGACAGTTTCTTGACATTAATAATCTCCTCCATCTTTCATATTTGTAGTATATGCCTTCTAGGCTTTTCCTGATGTAATAAATATGTTTTAAGAAAAATCGCAATAGTTGCTGTAAATAGTATTTTTTTCTAATTGTTTGAGTAATTCGTACGTTGAACTAATTTTATTTCCACCCAACATCATCCAAAACTAAAAAAGAAAATCATTTACCATGCATATCTAGGATACTATTGTAGGTGTTTTAAAGTTACATCGCAAGACTCAGGGAAATTAGGGGTTTGATTTTATTTTTATATTTAATATTTATTATTATTTTTTATATGTGTTAAATCTCTATTAAATATGGTTGATAAACGATGACGATAGTATTATTGATTAATTCGACAAAAAAAATTAGACAATTGGTTCTTAAATTAATTCATTATTTATAAAATTCAAAGTCTCTTCCAAATCAAGTACGAAATACAACCTAACTTTTTTCTTTTTGAAAATTGTTTCTTCCAAATCATTAATTCCATAACCCAACCCAATTATCTAATAACATCTAAATTGAATTATCAATTATGATTTAATTTTAATTGCGCCTAATGAAAATCATTCTATCAAATATTATAAAATGCACGCACGTTAAAAATGAAATTTGTAAAGTAATAAGTTTAGGTAGTCGACAAAAACAATCAGCAAGTTGGTTGGTGTCTCTTACCAATACATTAATGAAGTGATGAAATTAAATACTCCCTCTGTCCCTAATTGTTTGTCCACTTTTTCTTTTATAGTTATCCCTAATTACTTGTTCATTTTGACAAATCAAGAAAGGACATATTTTTTTTACCTATCAAAGTTAACACTCGAAGTAAATTAAGTTGATTTTAAGTTAAAAATTAGTTCAATTTGGACACTAAAACAGATCGAGTTTTTTTTGTTTTCCACCGGAGTCCGACTAAATCTAAATTCACGCTAGTCCCACGTCAGGTAAAGCGCTCCCTAACAAAAGGAGACTTTGTACTTAGAGGACTCGAACCCAAAACCTAATTACTTAGCACTCCACCATAACCTTGGACCTAGCTAGTTGAAGTTTTGTTAGTTGAAGTTTTGTAAGTTAAAACTTGATGCAGTTTAATTCTATATTTGAAGTGTGAAGTTCAAATAATAGGTTTTTAATTCTCTAGATATTATTTCAAATATGCTAAAATGTTCTTCATATGGCCAAACAGCAAAATGTTAATGGTGGTAGTAGTTCAGAAATTCAATATGGAAATCATTATTATTAGTACTACTATTTTTAATGTTTTCTTGGTTAATTCATTTATTACTGGACTATGACAATATATAATTCACAAAAATAAAAAAATTAAAATCAAAACGTGTTTCATGCATGAAAATTGAAAAACCTTAGAGATCAACGAAGTTTTTTCCCTATAAATTCATGGGCTTAATGTACTTCACATACCAAGAAAAAACTAAAGAGTAACAAAAAAAAAAAAAAAAAATCAAGAAAAAAAAGATGTCTAGCATGGCTGAGAAATGGGAGGAACTTAGTGGGAAAAACAATTGGGAAGGTCTATTAAATCCATTGGATGTTGATCTTCGTAAATATATCATTCAATATGGAGAAAAAGCTGAAGTGACTTACGACACCTTCATTTCTGATAAAGTATCT
Organism: Solanum acaule; assembly: GCA_036250505.1. Lineage (NCBI taxonomy): Eukaryota > Viridiplantae > Streptophyta > Magnoliopsida > Solanales > Solanaceae > Solanum > Solanum acaule. Next base: position 15,723 of record JAJOOR010014472.1, on the reverse strand, counting down.
AAATATGCAGGAGCTAGCAGATACTCGATGGAAAATCTTTTCTCTAATGTTGGCCTTGACCCATCGAAGTATCGTGTAACCAAATATTTCTATGCTACCTCATCCATGCCACTTCCTGATGCTTTCATTACGAAATCATTGTCAAGGGAAGCATGGAGTAAGGAATCAAATTTTATGGGATATGTTGCTGTGGCTACTGATGAGGGTAAAGTTTCACTAGGAAGAAGAGATATTGTGATTGCTTGGAGAGGAACAATTCAAACACTGGAGTGGGTTAATGACCTTCAATTTTTACCAATTCCAGGACCAAAAGTGTTTGGTGATGGGGGTTTACTTCCTTTGTTCAAACCATTGGTGCATCATGGCTTCTACAACGTTTATACATCAGAAAGTGCACGATCAAAGTTTAATAAAAAAAGTGCTAGAGATCAGGTATATTTAATTTTGACCTTGAATTCGTACATATATTTTGATTTAATGGCATTTAATTAAAGAGTACGTTACGTATAGGTCCTTGAAGAAGTGAAGAGATTGGTCGAGGAATATAAGAATGAAGAGGTGAGCATAACTGTGACTGGGCATAGCCTAGGTGCATCCCTTGCGACTCTGAATGCAGTTGACATAGCTTACAATAAAATCAACAAGTCAAGTCATGGGAAGGAATTCCCAGTGACAGCTTTTGTATTTGCAAGTCCTAAAGTTGGAGATCTCAATTTTTTAAACGCATTTAACAAATTGAAACACCTTCACGTTATGAGAATTCATAACATATTGGATATTGTTCCGAAATACCCACCTGTTGGATATTTCGATGTTGGGCAGGAAATAATAATCGACACCACAAAATCCCCTTATTTAAATCTCCCTGGAGATATCATCACATGGCATAATTTGGAGTGTTACATGCATGGAGTTGCGGGAACTCAAGGTATAGGACTTTTAACAGGTTTTAAACTAGAGGTGGATCGCGATATCGCGCTTGTTAACAAATCTTCAGGTGCATTGAAAAGTGAGTATCTTGTCCCAGCAAATTGGTGGACTGTGAAGAACAAAGGAATGGTTCAACAAGAAGATGGAAAATGGGTTCTCAGTGATCGAGAGGAGTATGACATAGTTGTGGCTGAGGTTTAATTTAATTTGGAGTTTAATGTACTTGCTATTTTAATTTTATTTCTTTAATTCCATGTAATGTTTGAATAAAGGGTTATTACGAACACATCATATGCAATAAATACATATGAGTGTGTTGTAATAAGTTGTACTTTCTGCACCTTAAGTTTATAAACTTGTTTATGTTTTTAAGAAGGGCTATTTAAATGTTGTGCTTAATTAAATTTCAGACCCTTTAGCACTTCATTAATGACTATCGTTAAAAAGAACTCAATCAAATTTATTATTTACTCATATGTTAGATATATTTCACATGCATGATGTGATAAGGCGAGTTAATTTAATCGATGAATTATTTCATGTAAAGAAATGAAGAATTGAATATATTGAAACATCTCAATCCTCAAAATGGATATTTTTATAAACAAGTAGTAAATATCTGTTAAATGAATTTAAAACTTAAAGATAAGAATGTATGGTAATTAGTACTAGGTAGTAATTAGTTACAAAATAAAATATGAATATATAGTTCCACTGATCCATCGATCAATGATAAAAGTTGGAAGAAAGATACTCATTTTTTCTCCGAAAATAATTTTTAGTTGTAATTAACATTAAATTTATGTTTTACGTAGCATTTAACATTTTTATAAATGTCTCCAAAACTTATAGCGATATTGGATCTAATTAACTAATGTCTGTAAGATTTTATCTATGTGTATTTATATATAGCAGTGTCTTAATTATATCGTATAAGTAGATTAAGATACAATTAATAAATTAAGATCCAATATGTTAAAGTTAAACCATGTTGTATCGTACAAGTAGATTAAGATACAATGCAATTAATAAATTAAGATCCAATATGTTAAAAGTTAAACCATGTAAGATAAAGACATACTATTATACATGCACTATGCTTATTGAATAAAATAATATTTCTATGAAGATAGGGCATATTATTATAATCAATGATCAAGAATTGAATTCCTCTGTCCGTACTAATTTTTTAGATATACATATACGCACGAAAAGATAATATTTCATATGTTCTTAATTACTTGTCTACTTTTTTTTTGGCTTAAGTCACGTGCGACCTTTTAAAGTTATCCGCATATTTCATATAAACACCTCAACTATAGGTTGTGTCTATTGAACACCTCAATTGTTCAAAAGTCATTCCTATTGGACACAAAATGCTGACATGGCAAAATATGTGGTTCAGTCTCTTTAAGCGCGTAAAGCTATCAATTTTTTTTTCTTTTTTTTGCAACTAAACTAATTTTTTTTTAAAAAATAATTAACAAAAATAAAGAAGAAGAAAGAGCCGTCTTCTTCCCCATCCCAATATTTCCTTCCCTGCAACTATTTTCAATTTCTCATCCACCATTTTCATCAGCTGTTTTACGCACATGCTCAACCCACCTCATTCCTTGCACCCCATTTCGGCGAATCTTCATTTATTTTGATGAGAAAAATATGAATTAATTTTTCGGATAAAAGTTTGTTATTATATTTTGCAATTTTGATAAATAATTACTAATGGAAAGAAGATGAAGATAATGAGTAGTAGATTTGATGCTATCAATATGAAGAAAACTTATCGGTTTTAGTATTAGCTAATTTCTAACTTTCATTATTTCACTAGCACTTGAACTATTCAATAGAGAATCCAAATTGTATCTTTACACAGAAATCATAAAGGATAAAATTGAATGAAGGAGAAGAAAGAGGTAGGGCGACGATTTGTTGGCGTTGTAGTTGCCGCCGGCACCGGTGAAAAGGAAATGGGTCTCGGAGGGGGCAGGGGTTAAATAAAAAAATAAAAACAAAAATAAGTTTTTATATTCATAAAATTATTTTTGAATTATTTAACTAGACATTTTTCAAAATATTGAATTCAATGCCACATGCCATCATTTTATTGGTGGGTAGGTTTTTAGAAAATTCTTTTTTAATTTTTTTAGTTAGCAAATAGATGTTTTTTAGAATATCATTTTTTAAATAAATTTTTGGATTCAAAAGCCACGGGTCATCATTTAATTCATCAATTTGCCATGTCACTGTCCTGTCACAGCGAGTGTAGTACACACATCTCATATTTTTGGCTGATTATAAAAAAAATGTCAAATATGTATCAATTTTAAGGAGAATAGGTGTTCAATAGGTACAAACGTTAGTTGAGGTGTTTAAATGAATTATGCGGACAACTTTGAGGGGCAACATATGACTTAAGCCTTTCTTTTTTTAGTTATCCTTAATTACTTGTCTATTTTAACAAATCAAGAAAGGATAATTTTTTTTTACCTATTATACCATCAATTAATTACTTTAAAAAATATAAAACTTGTTGAAAATCTTAAGTTTTAAATTCACTCACTTCATAATTAATAGGGGTAAAATGATAAATTCACTATGTTATTTATTGTTTTCTTAATAAATGTATCAATTCAAAAGTGGACAAGTAATTAGGAACAAATAAAATATAATTTTTTTAATGTTCTTTTGTAGACTCATTGTGTACTTTTCATACAGTCAATTATGAGAGATGGCAAGCATTGAGTAGTGATGGGATGGCTATGAATAGTGGTAGTCATTTCCTTATAAACTCTTAATATTCCAATTTAATTTGTTGGGAATATATAATTCATGATGCATTGGCAAACGCGTTGGAAAATTAATCGTCAGATATAAAATTTGTCTGATACTGAAAAGAAATACTCCCTCCGTTTCACAAAGAATGACCTCCTTTCCTTTTTAGTCAGTTTAAAAAAGAATGACCTCTTCCCTTTTTTGGTAACATTTTACTTTTTGCTTTCCACGTGGCATGTTTAAGACCACAAGATTAAGGGCAATTTTGTACATTTGACATAACTTTAATTTAGGACTACAAGATTCAAAAGTCTTCTTTATTTACTTAAACTCCGTGCCAAGTCAAATCAGGTCATTCTTTGTGAAACGGAGGGAGTATATAGTTATAGAGATTAGTTATGAAGATATTTGAAAGCTTATGATTTTGTTTAAAAGATGTGCATATATATATTTCTAGATCTTAAAATATGTTAGAGCACAATTTAGCTAAGTTTTATGTTTCATTATTACATAAAGTAAGTTGAATTGTAACTTATGCTATTGCATCGTTTAATTCTTTGAGATCATTTATGCATTAAAATATAGTAAGGTTGATTATTGTATAAATAAAAAATAAATAAAATGAGAGGACCTATCAAGATGAATAAACTCTAGGTTCGTTCTTCCAAAATCAGACCAGAGATGGTCTTGAAACCTGCAAATATTTGACTGTAACTTAGTTAATCAAAATGAGAAATGTACTTATACTTACAAGGCGGAGCTAGTAATTCTGTGAGTTTAGTTGAATCTAGATTTTATTTAAATAATATATTTATGTCAATAAATTTATTGAATATGTACAAATATTAAAGTTCATATTCAGTTATACATTTGTAAAGTTTTTTTTTTTTTCCAATTAACTATGACTTGGACCAGTTCTATTTATTGTGCAAACCAATGAAAAAACAACAACACTGTAAAGCTAATTGGCGTGCATAGAAAGGAGGATTCTTTCTTTAAAGGAAAAAAGATAAATATATCATCGAATAATCGTAAATGGTACTATATATATATATCCTTTGTTATACTATTGAGACACTAGTGTCCCTACCGTCCAAAAAGTGGACACTAGTGCTCCACTTTTTGGGCGGCAGATATACTAGTATCTCAATAGTATAATAAAGAGTATACGTGTATCATTTATAATAGTTTAGGTTTATATTTGTCATTTTTCCCTTCTTTAAATTCCTACTCTTACATTTATTCATCACCAGCTCACCACTAAAAGAACCGTGAAAAACGACCTCAATAGTATGTCCTAAAAAGCTTAGTCTTTTTTTCAAAGCAACCTTATGAGATCGCAAAAACTAACCTCAAGAAATTTGTAGGTATTATTTTAAATTTTGTATGAAATTAAAGATATCAACCTCATATCCTCGATAGCATCATATCCTGTCTAATCACCTCACCCCAGTACAACGTACCTCCACCGCTTCATCTAGAAAAGAATTCTCTTAGCTCTCTTTTCTTCTTGTTATTTACTTAGATCCCCCTTAAAAACACCGGGATCCAATTTCGAGATCAATTCAACAATGAAACTCTTTAAACAATGATCTTATCTATGTCATTTCTCTTGATGCGATACAAAAGACGACCCATATATTTTCGAAGGTCCGGGAAGGGGTCCAACCCAAAATTCTAAAAGCCTTTTCCATACCGAAAAGGCCCAAATCCATTCGGAATACATATTCTTTCTGTGATCGTTAAAAAACGCTTTTAATGTTCGATTCCCACTCACAACAACTTTCTAATATACGAGCATTCGCACCATAAATATTCCCCACTCACCAAAAAAAGCTAGGGTTTTTTTCTCCCCTTTATTTTTCTTTTTAATTTAAAATACCTTTTTTTCTTGCGCGGAGAAGAAATTCCGAAAACTAGCAAACCCTTCGATTTTCCATCTTCAATTGGCTTTCCTTCTTCTGTTAACTTTGATTCATTCAGTGAGAAGGCGAAAGCTATGGGAAGAGGAAAGTTCAAGGGAAAGCCTACTGGTCGCCGCCAGTTCTCCACTCCTGAGGAGATGCGTATGTCTCCTTTACTTACCTTTACGAACCGCCAAGTTGATTCCTTTTTTTATTTGTTATACCAATTTTTGAGATCTATTACTTGGAATTCGAATTGTTTTGTTTGGGTAAAAGGTCGATTGGAGATTGAACGTTATCTGTTGCGTTAATTGATTTTGTTTAAATTTCTTATGGTAGATTTGTTAGGAGAATTTTATTATCTTAGGTGAATTTAGCTGGATTTTCACGCTGCTTTTTACAATTAGTTGGGAGTATGTTTGAAAATTTACTTAGTGAAGGTTTGCTTATAATTGATGGTTAGTTGGATAGTTGTAGATATGTTTTTTTTTAAAAAAAATTATGGATGAAGTTGTATGTTCATAAACCTTGCAGTGCTCATTTTGTGTGTGCCATGAAGGATTTTACTTTGTGTTGGTAGCAGAAACTTGAATGAGAAAACAGGTTCTTGAGGAAAGCGTAAAGTAGTTATTTTTCTCATTGTGTAGAATCCTTTAATAGGTTGAAACTCAGTTTTCAGTTTATACCTGGTGCAATATAACTACAGTATCTTGAAATATCAGATTAATGTGCTTATACACTTAAGTAATGGAGAAAGGATTTTTCTTTAGGCATTACCTACAACACAAATAAGAGTGGCTTAGACATATAGCACAAACATCAAACTAATATTTCAAGAACCTGGGAGACTTCATTCATGCATGATGAAGGAACTCTAACCCTATGATCTTTTGGTTCCTGTTAGTGGTGATCCTTCTTCCTATTTCCCCTCCCTTCGCTCATGCAATTTCTCCGTCTTCCCATACATGTACTGGTGTAACAAGATCTCTTCCATTTGAAAATTGTATGCTAGTGCAAAGTTGTGGGATCAGGCTTCTTTATCTCGAGTCTGTTTATTAAATAAGGCACTGGTTATAAATATCTATTATTTCAAATAGTTGATATGTTAGAGCCGACATGGCATGGTTGGGATGTCTGCAATGAATTGCACATATTCTGCTAAGTTGCTCTTGATATTTGCTTTTATTTTGCAGTTGCTGGTACTTCTCGACGTCCTCGCACGTTTAAGCAGGTGAATATCTCCGGCTTTAGTTTTTCTGGGCTCCTAATACATTTATATTCTCTTTCTTTCTTTTAGAAGTTAGTCTATGCATACATGTTAGTAAGGAGGGGTTAGCACTGATGGGTCAGCTTCACAACATTATTTAGGGTGTTCTCCTTGAATTGTGTTGGTTATTGTACTGCATGGAACTTCAAAACTTAACTTCTTTATGAAATATAACCATGTGAAATGATAGCTATTGCGATCAACTTTTTGATGTGGTAAGAGAAGAATTGTCTGACTATCAAATAATACAATTTGTGGTATGTGAATGTGTTCTCATGATGAGCTAGAATGTGTTAGTTGGTCACGTTTGTGTTGTGTGTGCAAACGGGTGATCATTATCTTGCAAACAGTTTTTCATTTTTGTTGCCTTATTAATAGTTAAAACATCCTTATTAACTTACCCTTCTAAGGACATGCTGTCGTTGTGCCTGGTATGCTTATTCTATTTTCTTCTATGTTTGTGTCCTTAGATGTTAATAGATCTCAGTCATCAAAAATCTTCTCTTGTGCTTGTAAACTGAGATTGATGATTTGAATAATATGAATTATCTGATATATGATGAAAGAAAATTGCCTTTATAATTAGTATTGTCTTCATGCTTAACTTCTATATTTGTGTGCTCTGCGTGATCAATTTGAGGTCTTCAGGAAGAGGTTGAAGCTGAGGAAAATGAGAAATCCGAAGAGGAATCTGAAGAGGAATCTGAAGAAGATTCTGATGGAGAGGTCAGTTATCTATGATTCATTGCTTCATTTTCTTTACATTTTAAGAAAGAGTAAGCGGTTTGTGACAACTACTACTTTTTAATCTTTTTTGTATTTCCTTAGTTAGAAAAACTAGTGCACTTCTTATCGTAAAAGAATTTGTGACAAATACTATACTTAAATCTCAAGTTATTTGAGGTTTTGACTATTTGAATCCTCACTTTCAAAGTTGAAATTGATTTAATTTGGAAATTTGCGTCCTCTATGCTTTGTGGCTGTGGAAAATGTATATTCAGATGGCTCATTTCTTTTATTGTTCCAAACAGAAGCGGAAAGGTACCCAGGGTATCATTGAGATTGAGAACCCCAATTTGGTGAAGCCAAAGAACGTGAAAGCTAAAAATGTTGATGTAAGATGGGGCACGGTGAACTTGCATTTGTTCAATACTTCAATTTAATTGTTTTTGGATGTAACTTTGAATGTGGGCATTTTCTGTGCAGATTGAGAAAACAACTGAGCTTTCAAGACGTGAAAGGTTAGTTGAACCTTCTTTTGTGTTTCCTTTAAAATACGATCCCAATGAAGTCACAGATAAAGAAGCCTTATTGTATGCCTCCTATATGTTTTGCATGAATACTCCCTCCCTTTTCTGTTCTTGGATTTCAGCAACTGCCCTATATTTTTTCCCTTTTCTCATTGTCTTTACTGTCCTGCATCTTTTGAGTTTCACACCTTGTGTCACTAATCTTTGGGATTTCTCTATCATCAATTTTTTTAACTGCCTGCACCACTCTAATGATTACGACATATGACTGCTAGGATGTTGGGATATATTTATTCAAGATGAAAGGATTTGGTCCTTTTACTTGTAATCAACCTTTGTCAGAGAGAATGTACAGGGAATAATATCTTTTCCAAAGTTATTTCTTTTAGCCAGAGTTTGTCAACGTCTAGGAAGTTCAGGATGTGCCAAATCTCACGGACACCTTAAAGGCCCGAATTTAAACCGAGATAAGTTATTATTTTTCTGCGACAAGACTATATTCCCAGGCCATTGTTGCAGATAGCTGCTTCTTTGCATGTGAAATACTCTTCGCTCTATCCAAAATTCCAGCTACTTGTGTGTGTGTGGTTCAATGGGTGTCAATGAACTTGAAATACATACAGTGGGAACAATTGTAGCCTTTTGTTAATGTTATATTTTTGAAATTATATTGTATTTTTTGTGTTCTTTGGGTGTTGACAAGTCAAGCTAAAAGAAGGAAGAAATATCTCAAGTCTTGTGTATTAATTCTATTACCGATACATGCAACACGGTAACATAGTTGGTGACATATCTTCTGGTCCTTTTAACTTCTATGTCGTTATTAATTTACATGGTAATTGTTCACAGGGAAGAGATAGAGAAACAACAAGCTCATGAGAGGTATATGAGGCTGCAAGAACAAGGAAAAACAGATCAAGCTAAGAAAGATTTAGGTAATATCACAGAGCAATGCTCTAGCAATAGACTTAATTTGTTTTGTTTAGAATTATCTGGTCTTGTAGTTCGTTCTCTGTACTTAATAGATTGTTTGAGGTGTTGGGTGGATGGATTGAGGTTTTTGTCATCAGAACCAAATTTTATTCTTAAGTCTAATTTTAATTGTCTTGTTACTTGAATATGAGCATACCATTTGTAAATATGTGGTCATGTGAAGGACTGTATTTGAGTTGTGAAGTTTGAAGTGGATAAGTTGTCATCTGGTTGGGCACATATTAAAAGTAAAATATATTGATTTTGTGCTGTTCCACTTTTGTAGAAGTTGGATATGAATGAACTTTGAAATGATGTGCCATGGACTTGAACCAGTGTTTCTTCTGTTATTGATCGCAAAGTGCTACTTCTAATTCTATCTCATAATTTTGCAGAACGCTTGGCTCTCATACGACAACAAAGAGCAGATGCTGCCAAAAAGCGAGAGGAGGAGAAAGCTGGTACATTCTTCTATACTTACACGCTGGTTGTCTAAGATTCTCTTCCTTTATTTGCTAGGGTTAATGTTTGCATAATTTATGTGCAGCCAAAGAACAGAAGAAGTCGGAAGCTCGCAAGTAACATATGATGGTACTATGAATGATTCCCCAAGTACAAGATATATCCCCACCAATATTTGGCTAATGATGGAGTTTATATTTCACCGTTCATTTATGTTATTGTCTAGTTTATAAGTAGACATCTTATAGATGAAATCATGGAAGTATACTTTAAAGCTCTAAATCTTGTATACACAATAGTTCTGGCCTTAACATGAACAATCATGGGAAGGGTATACTTTTTTTTTGTTGGTTGAATTATTGAGCTATGACTATTTTACAGTATTAGGTAACTGTGGTGTTTGGTAGGAAAAATGTTTAATTCATGAAAAATGTTCCTAAGAAAATAAGTGGTTCTCCCTTATTTCCCTGTGTTTGATTGACTACAGAGTGAAAACACGACCTCAGTGTTACTGAGGTTCCTTTCCTTCCACTTCTATGCGTCCCACAATATATATGTGATTTGATTCTTCGTGTATTGGCTCCATACTTTGTATTTCTCTTTAATCTTGGCATAAAATAGTGATATTCACCAACTTATTTCAAACTTGACTATCAAGTTTCTGGCTACTTATGTCATACACACCTTGGGTGAGCTTAGTAGACGTGTATCATCAGAATTGAACAGTGTTTTGATGAAATTGTGAGTTTGGTGCGACTACAGAGTAGGGAAAGCCTATGACTATTCTGGAGTTGATCACCTAAAATCCAATTGTTGCAGGAATTTAAATGCAAGTTCTGCGGAGTTTACCTGACTTCTCCCATAGCCAGTTCAAGCTATGCGTATGCTTTTCCTCTCTGTTGGCGCACTGCTCACAACGGCCAAATTGCTGCTCTGTAATGCTGTGTAACTTGCTTTCTTGACCTGGCTCACTTTGGTTGTTCATCCCATATTATGCTCCAGTACGAATCATAGTCCGCTGCCTCTGTTGCACTTTCCATATTAGTCGTGTCATCTCCTGAGCCTTTGAATAAGATAATAGCCTTTGTGCTAAAAGAGTTGATTTAATCTTTTTCCTTGCCCTTTGGTATGCTTGAATTCTTTGTTAGATTGAATCAGTTGCCAAGCTGTTGTACAACAGTTGACCCAACAATTACTCATTTGAAATGTTGTACTGACCAGCTGAACTGCAGAACGGTAGTAGACCTATGAAAGATTCTTTGGGTTCTAGTTCCAGATATCTTATCTTTTTAGTTAATATGAACATTAAGTTCGTTAATCATTGTGAATTTCATTAAAGGTAAGCAGAAACAATAAAGTGAACTAGTCCCATGTGTCTTTCTCTTAATCTATTTTTTAAACTTGTTTTCGTAACGAGTTGAACTAAGACACTCTTATACTCTCAATCTCAATTATGAGTTGCCTGACTTAAACTTGTAACTAAAATGAGTCATGTTTTTCAACCCTTATCTGAATTAATTAATCCATATGGTATATAATTTGAAAGTTAGGTCACTATATATGTGGATGAAAATTGTTGTGTTGGACGTGTATTTATGAAAATATCCCTACTTTTAGTTTTCATTTGTTGAAATATTCTATTTTGATCATCATAGTATATAGTCCAATTAAGCAACCTTTCCCCTCTTTTGATCCTTTATACAATTGCTTCTTCAACACTTAAACCAACCAACACTCACCACTACACCTACTTTACAAACTTTCTTTTTGAAAAAATTTAACCCCTTTTTATTTCATTTGGCTATCTGGCCTTGAAGTTAAAGGAAAGTAAAAAGGTGGTGTAAGCAATGATTGCTTAGGTGTATAATCCAATATGCCAACCCTCTCCACATTGCCAAATATCTTTTCATTAAGTTTCAAAATCCACTTATTTTAACTTAAACAAGTTGGTGTTATGATTAGGAGAAAAGAAAAAAGTATTTGAAGGATATATACTAGCTAAGAAGATAGATGTATCATTGAAGAATAAAAATAAAGTGTTTCTCATCTTTAAAAAAACTTGTAGAGAAGAAACAAAGAAGTAAGTTTGTAAGAAATAACCAATTTATAAGAAGATGACTACTGCTAGATTCATCAAATGTGTTACTGTTGGTGATGGAGCTGTTGGGAAAACTTGTATGCTAATTTCATACACTAGTAATACTTTTCCAACGGTAAAATTATTCGTTTTTTTTCACTTTTTTCCTTTAATCTTCTCTTCGTTTCATGTATACGAGTTGTTAACTTCATAAGATTAATGTTGTTCCATAGGATTATGTTCCAACGGTGTTCGATAACTTCAGTGCAAATGTGGTGGTGGATGGTAGCACTGTTAACCTTGGCCTGTGGGATACTGCAGGTAAATTTATTTTACAACAATAATCTACCAGGTGTCGTCCCACAAGTTGGAGTTCTAAGGAGGGTAGGATTTACGTAGATACTAAATTTATTCCACCATATGATTTGTTTTTAATAACGTGGTGTCTGGTTTAGTTTGCGTGCATCTCCATTGATTCCATGGATATATGTTAGCTTCCACCAATAACTAGTACCAGTTAACTTTGCCCGCCAAGACTAGGACAAATGAGAAGAAATCAACTAATGTTGTTTTGTCTATGATGGAATTCGAACCTAAAACTTCATGGTTCTCGACCCATTTCATTGACCACTAGACCATACCTTTGGGTGCATATATAAAATTTTGATTCTATTATGGGTCTTTTTTATTCCTCACTTATATCATTGGAGGGAATATTTTTGGATATTGTTTGTAGGTATATAAGAACATTTCATTTTGATTTTGTGTTGTTGAATAGTTGATTGTGAAATGCAGGACAAGAAGACTATAACAGGCTAAGGCCATTAAGTTACAGAGGAGCTGATGTCTTTTTGCTTGCTTTTTCTCTAATAAGCAAGGCAAGCTATGAGAACATTTACAAAAAGGTTAGTGTATTTATATTTTTGGGAACTTAAGTAAATATACTCGGCCATCTAGTTTATCAACATGACCGAACTACCGAAGTATATATCATTTATATACACTTTAGCTGTATATATTGTGTATATGGATGTATATCATATGTATATTTTGTATAAAGTATACATTATTTATACACCGTAAAACTAGATGATCCAAAGATATTCCCTCTATTTCTAGTCCTGTCCATTAGTGATTTATTTGTTGATAATTATTTACCAAAAGTTCTAATTATTGATCATCAAACAGTGGATTCCTGAGTTAAGGCACTATGCTCCTACTATACAAATTGTTCTGGTGGGAACTAAACTTGGTAAGATCAACTTAATATTTCATTATCTTTAAGTTTGTCATAATTATATATCAAAACACATATTATAACCTAATGTGCAATATGATTTATACCTGTTTAAATTTAATTTTGCTAGACCTGAGGGAAGACAAACAATATTTAAGTGATCATCCAGGGGCTACTCCTATATCAACTGCCCAGGTGAGTCCCATTATTGACTTGCAATCATTAGCAAATTTCTAAAAACAAAAAGGTCTTAATTTAATTCCAAACAAAGTGATACATTATATATCTTGATGCCTGGTAGTGAGCCGATAAGTATTCCTCCATCGTTAATCAGAGATCTTGGGAATGGAGTTGTCTGACTTTCCCGCGCAAAGCGGGTACTAGCCATCGAGTGGTTTGGCTTGTATATGTGGAGACAAATTACAGCAAATGAAATCATTATATATTATATATGTATACAAAAAGCTTTTGAAAGGATATCATTGTATATCATCATATGTGTATATATACAAGAAGTTTTTCATTTTAATATAAAAGTATGAGTTTTTGTGGTCAACTTTTCAAACAAATAACATAAATCTCTACAACATAAAATGAGTCACTTATTCTAACTATACTTTTAAAAAAATTTAATCAGTGATTAACAAAAAAAAGAGCTTATTACTCTGTTGTTTCTTTAATTAGGGAGAGGAGTTGAAAAAGATGATAGGAGCAGTTGCCTACATTGAGTGCAGCTCCAAGACTCAGCAGGTATTAATTAGCAACTCCGTTATAGATTAATCAATAATTAGAACAATAATTACACTCTAAATAAACAATCTTATTACTATTTTTTTCAGAATGTGAAAGCTGTATTTGATACTGCAATTAAGGTAGCATTGCGACCCCCTAAGATGAAGAAAAGGCCCCAAAAAAGAAGGACGTTATGTGCAATACTTTGAATATCAATATGCCTCTTTTTCATATTTCAAATATTATTCAATTATATTCTTATCATTTTGTAAAAGTATAAGAGAAAAGGCTCAGTTGTAATTTTCCTTTTTTTTTTTTTTTTTAATAATCTAGGTGTTAGTTGATGTATTAAAGTTCCATTTTTTAACATTTGTTCCTTATTATAAAATCTTGTAATAGCTAGTTCTCTTTTTATTATTCCTTATTGTCTTCTAGAATATTTGTTAAAATAATCATTTATCTATCCACTAACATTTCACTTAAATAACACCTCCACTGATTGAATAAGGGAAGATTTGGAGATATAGTCACGTTTTTTTCCCCTAAAATGTTCAACTATTTTCAAACAAATTAAATTCAACTTGCTGGAACAACTATTATACTAGTGATATATACTGATGAGATTTTGTACTTTCCTTAAATGTGTATTTCAGTTTAAGTTTCCGATGCCATATTAAAGACTTTAAAAAATGTTGAAAGGGAAACATAGACCACCCGCAATAATTGTAATAGTTGCATTGATAATTATCTTCAGTCTCAAATCTGTACAGTACTTTCATTGTAAGTGTTAGAGAAAATTATTGTCTTTGAGATCCATTGCAATGGTGAAGTCAGAGTTTTTTAGTTATCGGGTTTAATATGAAGAAGTAAATCGATAGAAAAGTCATTGGAGATTCCACATCTGCTACATATATATTTAAAAGATCATTTTAGGAAAAATTACCTAAATACACATCTTATTTTATCATAATCTCTAAAATTTCCTACCATTTAAAAAAATTTCAAACATACCCTCTCAGATACATCACTTTCCTCTCAGTGATACACCCCTATCTCCCTCTTGGATACATTCCTTCCCTCTCGGATACATCCCTCCCCTCTCGGTGATACATCCCTATCTCCCTTTCGGATACATTCCTTCCCTCTCGGATACATCCCTTCCCTCTCAGATACATCCCTCCCCTCTCTGATACATTCCTCGCTTATATATCCGGATGCCATATCCCCTCTCTAATACATCCCTTCCCATAAGTATCTGGAAGTCCAGTGATGTATCCGGAATCCATAAATATTAAGAAATTCTTGTTATTTGAAAAATAGAAGGGAAATAATGTAATTAGCTCTTTTATACATAATTTTAATCATATATAAACAATATAATATTTGGCCCTATATGGCTGTCGCTCTTAGTCCGATGGATAAAAACTTAGGTAAGTTACATAAAAAAAATTACATTCACTAATCAAATATATATATATATATATATATATATATATATATATATATACTATTCTGTATCAAAATTGTATATTTTATATGTATATCACATAATAACTTAAAAAATTATACATTTACTGGTTATTATTTTGGTGGATGACTATTCAACCAATAAATGCATATTATATATATGTACATATACTTGAATCACTTAATTATAATCAACTAATGTATATTTTCACTATATATTATAATAAATTAAAAAATTGATTTGGTATAAATATTTGATATACGAATATATATTAAGGTCCGATACATGCCATAAGTTAAAGGCTCCTCGGGTATAATGAGATATTTTTTGACATTTTTTGTGAGTTGTATCTAGGGGTGGCAGAATGGGTAATTAATATGGGTATCCGCTCATATTTACCCATTATAAATGGGTTGAGTATCCAACTCATTTAAAAATGGATAAAAACGAATAATACCCATTTTATCCATTTGAAAGTGGGTAATTAAATGGATAAAATGGGTAAAAGAAGTGCATTCACACAAACAAAAAATTAGTGATAAAGGGTGGGGTAGTAAAGAAAGTTTTTTTTTTTTTAAAAAAAATCTATAAAAAATGAAACTTTTTTTTTTTACATTTTTTTGGGGATAGGGGGTTGGGGGTTGATACGGGG
>JAJOOR010014471.1:0-18182 GCA_036250505.1 Solanum acaule | reverse complement strand
CTCTACAACCAGCCCCTCGCACCTCCTCACTGGGGCGTCAGCGCTCCGTCTCTTCACATGTCCAAACCATCTCAGTCTCGCTTCCCTCAGCTTGTCCACCACAGAGGCCACTCCCACCTTCTCCCGGATAACCTCATTCCTTTCCTAAAGGGGTTGAACTAAACAATTGAAATATCAGTTTATCATAATTTTTTCAATTTCGTTGTCCATATATTTGTTGTTCATGCTTATAATTATTTATCTTGGAGTAAACATGTATTTGTATTTTTTTTCCATTTGTGCCTTTTCTCTTTAAAACCCACGCTTTATTTGCGCTTAAAGCTCCAATAGACCTTAGAGCTTCTTTGCATTTTTCACTTTTGATAACACTGGCACAGTCTTCCTGCATCTTTCAGCTAAAATACAGCATATACCTGTATGATAGGAACAAAAGATCCCGATATCTGTGATCTTTACCGTACTTGTTCTGAAGTTCTTACCAATCCAGAAAAACTCCAGAAGTCGTTGCAGTGCATTGCAGCTTGTACTATGCTAATACGACATTGTTACCAATTGCCTTTATGAATTATTGTTGGAGGTTTTAGCTTTTTTTCCATACAAATTTTTTTTTATTAATTCGATCATTTACGAATCAGTTTATTCCTTTTACATTTTTCTGATAAGGCTGCTTTAAATAACTTTTAAAAGTTTGTTTATTCTATTTCAAGTAGCTGAAATCTACAATCAAGTGTGTTCTCTTCTGCTGTAACCTGCATCATTAATTGAAATGATGTGACCTAAAGATTTTTCCACTAATTTGCTTTGTGTTTGTCTTCAGCTTGTGAAGATGATATTTGTTGAATTTACCCTGGCGACTAGTCTACAGATCTATTGTGAATCCTGTTGACTTTTTCTTTGTCTTTGGTGCAGGAACATCAGAAGCATTTTTGCATGCGGTCGCAAATGAGACTCAACTTAAGCGCTCAAATGATTCCTTGCTTGTATTCTCATTGATTTATCTGGTGTTGAATGTTTCTCTTATACATTCAGCTGGTGCGATTGGGTTGATTTTAGCTAATTCTTTGAGTATCCTTTCATGACATATTAAAGTTCTATATTTTTCTTTTCTGGAACTTTGAAGTGTTTGCTTTTGTTGTAAAAAAATTGATGATCATTGTTCTCACTGGATATCTTGGTTCAGAAATAAGGCAAGGTCTTGCAGTTTGGTGCTATCTTGACAATAGTAAATATTCATTTTGCAACCATACTTAGGGTTGCATATTTTATTTTCAGCATCTTTCACGTTACAAGGTCATAATTAATCAGTTTATGAAAGAACTATTTGCAGTAACACTTCTAATATGTAGAAGTAGGCTAAATAAAGCATGTTTTTCACAGTGGTGATGTCAGGAAGCTTTATATGCATGGGGAGAAGGTAGGGTTTACCTGATGATTGCTATTGTGTTTTGGAGTTAGTAACAAAGGTGCAGCAGTAATAGTGTTGCAAACATTTTTAATAGTATCATTATGGCTGATTGCTTAAACTGAAATGGCTATCTGCCAAGTTTGTCGAGGTAACAAGCACGTGTAGGCACCCTTTTCACAAGTACAGGAACTTGCTCATAGTGAAATAGTTTCTAATGTGATTTGTGCTTACTCTCCTATTGCACTTGCATCTGTATACAGAACTGGAAGACCATGACTGGCTCACTAAATGGTTGGAAGTGCGAAACATGTTGTAGGTTGTCCTTAAGGACATCTAAAATCTGTAGCCACTAGTTCCTTGACTTTTAAAAGATATGGCTCTTAGGATCACTTACTCAGCAGTATTCATCAGGAACTATTTTCAGGTATTTTTCTGGATGCTTGTGATTTTTGGATGTGTAAGGATTTGAGAAGTCAGTATTTCCTTGGATTCTGACGATGATATATTCTTCGGATTTTTTTCAGGATTCGTCCTCATTTTCCTTTCGCAGATGCCTGCCTTCTGGTTGGACCTTTCTACTTTTTTCTGGAATAGTCACTCTAGTTTCAGAAAAGATATTTCTGGATCCGGATGACTTCTGGAGAACATTTAGCATTCACTTCTTAGTGGGCATAACCAGTTTCATGCTAGCAGCCTTTATCATGTAAGTAGAGGATTTGAATCTCTGTATACCCATGAAGTATTTGAAACTTGTCTAGGTTATGTAAAGCACTCTCGACTCCCTCCCAGGTGACCTTTCAGTCATTCATTTCTTGACTTCCTCTCTCTCTCTCTCTCTCTCTCATACACTCACGAAAATGTGCCCACTCACATATATATTTTTTCTTTTCGGAAGGGTTTGTTGGGAGCTTATGAATATTGTTAAATTGTCCTACATTACGGATGAGTTGTTCGTCTCCTTATATAATTTGGGATAATCCTCACTTCATGAGTTAGGATCAAGGTCCATTTCTTAACATGGTATCAGAGCCAAAACCGTCCCTATTATTAAGTCTCCCATTGTTGTCCCCCATATTATGTTGACTGCGCACCAGTTGGTAGGTCTGGTCATGCGCCAGGAGGGTGTGTATTAAATTATCCTGCATTGGTTGTGGGATGGGTTGTTTGTATTCTTGTATGGTCTTGGGCAATTCTCACCTTTTGAGCTAGTTTTTGTGTTGAGTTAAGCCAAAGGTCCATTTCCTTGCAAAAATGACTGTTAAACGACTTTGGCGGAGCTAACATTTTGTAGTCTAATGCACTGTGGACTAGAAGTGTGGTAAAGTGAAAACTAGGGCTTAAAGAAACATAAAAAATTAACTGTTATAATTTGAAAGTCCTTTAACTAAATTGTATTCCGAAAGTATTGTGTGTATATTCATGAGTCTTAACTATCTTAATCTTCAGCTATCGTCGCGAGAGGACCTTTATCAATAATATCATACGTTTCCGGGAGCATGCTGACTGAAGAAGAAAGTCCCACTCCAGTGAGGATTTATTTCCCCAAATCTTTAATACTCAAAATTCTGTTATGTTTTAAGTTTGACGTTCACCTAAACAGATGCCTCTTGATGCAGGCAAAACAAGAACCTTATTATCAATTATTTTATGGAAAACAAGATAGCATTTAGATCTTCAATGCATATCGACAATTCTTTGTTGTATCTCAAAGCCAAAGTCATAATTTTACTAGGTATGAAGGAACTCTCTTTGATGTTTCCCTGAACTGGTTCATGTTCCTTCTAGTTTGGCCATAATATTTGCTTGATGCTGCAAGCATGCGTATTTGCTTGTCAGGTTTCCATATTGAATCCAAGTGGTGTTGGCATCTCAGAATTGTACTTGTTCAAATCAATGACCTGAATTTTCCAATTGTAATGAGAAAGTTACCTATTAAGAGACCACATCCTTTATAGAACTATTAAAAGACATCAAAATTATAAGACGTTACTGAAGATCACTAATTAATTTGTTTGGTTTACAATGTTCTTGTTCTGTTTATTTTCAATTTCCAGAGGTGGGTTGTTGTCTGATTCTGGTCTTCACTTGGCAAGATGCCTACTTAATTACACTTCGATGGCATTAAGCAAGTTCCTTCTTCTTACCATCTCCTTTTTGTAAGTTCTACAGTCTGATGCCTGCAGCATTCCTAGATCAATCAGGATCAAGAACAGATGATAATATAAAGTGATTGAACATCTCATCGCTAAGTTTATAATGCATTTACAACTTAGTGATTGCCACCTTTTCTCCTCATATATATTTCCATCTCTGTGCAGGTTCATAAATTAGTTGATTATCTAATGCGGTTCTTTTTTTGTTTCATCTTGCTCTTACATTTGATGCTCTTGTCACCCAAATGCTGTAAGGGGTAAGAGGTATCATTGCTTCACTGCTTTCATCTTTATGCCTTGCTTTCAAACTTCTGATTGAATTGGAGAACTGATGCAGAGGCAGTAAGATTGATGTCATTACTATGTTGTGCATATGTAGCATTATTGCCATATCTTTCCTTTGGTTTCTTTTTCCCCCTTTTTACAAGGTAAAAATTATGTTGGTCAGTGAAGTGAGTTGAGAACCATGAGGTTTCAGAGATAAAAACACTCGGGTGATTGTTTCCCATTTAACCTAACCTTTCTGGATAGAGTCACCTGGTATCCCGTAGAATTAGTCTAGGTGCGCACAAGCTGGCTCGGCACTATGGTTAAAAAAAAAAAATTGTTTAGAAGCTTTACTATTACATGACCTTGAAACCCTCTTTTCAGCATGCTAGATACTTTATATACATACAAGTGCATCTTGATTAATAGAGAAACTCACGTATTCATCATATCAATTCTCTTATCCAGTCCTTGGATTCCTCCAGCTGGAGTAGAACTTATAAAAACATTTTTCTTAGTTTGGTTCCTTTTATAGGATAAATCTAATTCCTGCCTTTTGCAAATCCATAAGTGATCCTCATATAGCAATCATGAATAGCCAAATGGGTAAGAGAGATTTTTTCATAGGTCCTCAAAAAGAAGCATAGTGATGGATCGCACCGAAGAGTGTGTGGTCAATGAAGTAGCATATATACTAGGTGATTTCTTCTCATCGTCCAAGTCTTGGTAAATAGAGGTATCTGGTACTTGTGTTGGTGGGAGGTAGCAAATAGCTTGTGGAATTAATCAAGTTATGTGCAAGCTGGCGAGGAAACCACTATTATCAAAAAAGAGAATACGCGAAGTGATGGATGACAAGGCCAAGGAAAACTAAGTGATCATAGAAGACTTTTAGGGGTGTATGGGTTGTCTTCCAATTTCCATACAAGTGACCAGTAATATTAGAGCTTGGTAATTATAGGCATTGAGAGTTTAGGTAAAAAGGTTGCCAAAGTGAGGATATGAATCCTATGATGATCAAGTAAACTAGGCCTTAAAATAAGTAGAATTCATAATTTGGGGGGTGGGGGTGGGGGGTGGGGGGTGAGGGGGAGGGGGAGACAAAGTTCAAACATTCTTATGCATCATGATTGTCTTTTTTGATTTTGCTTGAAAAGGTTTGACTCTTTAATGGAATTAGTACCTTTCCCCTTTGCTTCAAATTGTAGAAATTAGATGGACAGATATCTAGGTATAATTGTCTTATAATTTGTAAAATCTGAATAGAGAAATGTCTAAAAATGATTTTTTAACCAAAAAACCTTGTTACTAGTATGACCTCTCTTCTTCAGATTCCTTGCTTCACTTCGATAGTAGTATTGATCGTGTCGATGCAGAAAAAATGATCCAATTTGGGATATCCTTATATTTGATTGAAAAAAGAGAAGATGAAAGGTGGAGAGAAGCAAAAGTGGAAAAGGAGTAAAGTTTATTTTTGAGTACTATCTAACAATAAGTGCATTTAGCCAAAATTTGACCATCTGCTAAGTGCAAGCTTTAGAATGTGTCTTTTGGTAAAAATTATCCGCACCTGACGTTGACACCAAACCATACTAATTTACCAATAATCAAAGGTGAGAATGCACATTAATTAACTGTAGTTTCGTGACAAGAGTGTGCGTGAAAACACGTGTCATGTATTCATTGATTCAGGGTAAACACCACGCCCTATAAGATTTTACCTTCTTTTTGGTCTTCACCAATAAGGTTTAAAACAAGGTTGAGTTTTAATCTGTTGTTTCACTCTATTTTCACCTAGGTTAAAATAAGTTCTTTTAATTGTCTATTTTCACCAATTATATTCATTTTGTTTTAAGTAGAGGTGAAAGAACAGTTGTTACAAATAGTAATCTTACACGTGCGGTCTGACAAAGGTAGAGTGTATGTAGACCTGGACCTTGGGAGGTAGAGAAGCTATAACAAATAATAGGAAGACAAAATGGACCACTTAAGTCTCTTGGACAAGGTACTGTATATCTTGCAGGAAATTATTCAAAAGAGGAAAATAAATAAGAGCATCGTGATTGTTTTCCTGTAACTTTTTTTTTTTGGTTTTCTATCCAGTGCTTGGTATTCATATTGAAGCCCGATCAAATTTGAATTCGCGTCAAAAAGTCCCACATTGGGTAAAATGCTTCCTAACACATAGTTTTTGTAATTCCTAAATCCTAACAACATTCTCAATCTAGTTCCTATTCCTTTTTAAGTAATTATACACGAATGGTGAATAGGGGTGGCAAAATTTGTCCATGAAATATGTTATGTCTAACTTGATCAACCATCTACTAATTTAGTTCATTTTGACTTGTTCAATTTAGCGTATTCAAAAGATTAACCCATTCATTTACCAACCCAACTTACTTTAACCCCCTCCAAACCCCAATTTAGTATATCTAAAAGTTGAATTGATATGTTATATATAATTATAATTAAAATAAAGTTTCTTAGGTACTTCTAAAAAACAACCAATGAAATTAGAACTTAGTAATAATCGACCAGTTGGGTTATGATCTATTATTTAGCCTAGGGAAAAGGGTCTAATATACCCTTCAACTTTGTCATTTGGAGCTGATATGTCCTTCGTTAGGGGTCGTTTGGTGTGAGGGATAAAAATAAATAGTCTTGGGATTAAATTTTGGTTTCTTGTTTGGTTGTCATGTTTGGGATAACTTATCCCACCAATTAAATCATAGTGATGGGATAAGTTATCCCATATACATGGTGGGATAAGTTATCCCAGGATAATGGCTCACATATACCCTACGGTTACAAAATGAGCTCATATATGCCCTTCATTTAACTGAAGTGAAAAAAATAGTTTTATATTTATATTTTTGACTTTTAATTTGAAAAAAAATAAATCATGTAGGGGTATATATGACCCTTCTAGCAAAGTTCAAGATATATTCTAATTTTTTCATACATAATTATTTTTTGACTTCTTTGATTATCATTATTTGAGTTACTTATTCTTATTTTATTTTTTTGTTTCATTCTTTAACATTAAAGAAACAATTTAAAACTCTTTTTTTTTTGGCTAATTATAATTTAAAACTATTTTTCGGCTAAATTTTAATTTAGTTTTTGTATTTGAAAAAAATTTGATAATCTATAATAAATTTTACAAGAAAATTAGTGAAACACAAATAAATTTGACCACCAAAATAATAAATTTAAATTAGTCATTGAAATTAAAAGAAGTCAAAAAAAAAATGTATGGGGAGGGTTAAATATACCCATATGAATTATATTATTTTTTAAAAAATAATTAAAAAATTTAATTAATTAATTTTTTCACCCCGTTAGAGGAAAAGGGTGTATGTGAGTCATTTGTATAACATTAAGGGTATATATGAATCACTTTCATAACGATGGTATGTTAGCTCTAAATGATGACTAGTTATTAACTCAATATATTTTGACTCGTTCAAATTAAAGCAACATCATTTATGAATTGCAATGATATAATATACGGGGCCTTCTTTGAAGTAAAAATTCTTTTGTTGTCAATCGTGTAGTTCTTACATCACTTCAAATATTTCAAATGTTTCCAAAGGAGTGATTATCGGAATAGTTAATAGATCACATGTATGCCTTAGTTACCATCTAATCACCAAAAACTCAGCTTATTTTCAAATGGTTCATTATGAAACAAAGATTTGATTGCTCTTGCAAATTAGTAATCTATTTAGTCAGGCCCTTAAACATCAACTTATTTATTAGAAGTGTTTTTTTCGTAATTACTTTTGTGAGAACTAGTTTTTGTTTTGAACAACCATTAATATTTGGTCGAACTTTTTAAAAGTGTTTTTAAGTGTTTTTTTTTTAAAGTGCTTTCCAGAAAAGTATTTTTAGGGAAAAACTAATTTCTTTTTAGCTTCTAAAAAATTGTTTCTACTACTTTTCAGAAACACTTATTTTCTCTCAAAAAGCTTGACTAAACACCTCACATTTTATTAAAATGTGCATTTTTGGTCTTTAAAAAGCTTGACTAAACCAGCATTAATTGCTCTAGCAAATTAAGTCATGTTTGCGACCACCCCTAATTCCTAAACCTAAAAAAATTAGGTGGATGACCAATTTTCAGGTCTGGTATGAGTTTTTAGACGTCATATGAAAAGTAATAGGAAAATAGTTATACTTAGCAAAAATTGGATCTTATTTAAATTACGCAAGGAATTTTAAAGATTTGAACCTCATAAATCGCGTTTATTGGTATGAACTTTTAAAGGTTTGAAAACTGTGGGAAAAAATGGTTCCATTTGTCCATCCTTCGAATTTTAGCACCGTTTGTTGCAATTGTTTCGTGTTTTATTGTACATATTTTTATCTTAAAAAAAAAAAAAAACTTTCTCCTTGTCAAAAAAGTCAATAACTTTTAAAATAGTGGTTAACATTTGATAGCAAATGTTAAAAGTGGTTATTTACTCCTTCTCTCTTCTCCCTCCAACATGATACATATAAACTTGGAAAGATTTAATTTGTATGCACTAATAATGTAAAGAATTTTCATTATATTAGATAGGGGTGTTTACGGATTGGTTTGGATCGGTTATTGGTCAAAACTGAAACCAAACCAACTTAATCGGTTTTAAAATTATCAAAATCAAACCAAACCAAATATAATATACATTTATTGGTTTGGTGATTATCGGTTTCGGTTTGGTTTGGTTCGGTTATTCGGTTATTAATCATACACAAAAATAAAAGAAACAATTCATTTAAAATGTGAAAAAAGTGACAACAATCCATTCAAAACGAAAAATAGTTAGAATGACTACTGAACTTTCGATCACTAAATTTACTATCAATAAAACTTTAAAATTCACTATATTGACCTAGAAGGAAGAGACAATAACATTTTCAGTCCCACAAAGAATTGTCATAGACACTCATATACATGAAATCAATAAGATAAATGTTTCATCTTGGGCATTTTTGTTTTCAATAAGTAAATTATAAAGAAATTTTAATGAAAATATGTATAAGATCTTTAAAATTGTTTATAAATCAATATATTAAGTATGTATATTAATAAAATATATGTATATAATTCATCGGTTCGGTTATTTCTTTGATTTTTTTCGAATAAAACCATAACGAAACCAAATACTATCGGTTTTCAAAAATCTAAAACCAAACCAAACCAAACCCAAATAAAATCGGTTTTATTTTATCGGTTTGGTTTGATTTTTCGGTTTGGATCGGTTTTTATCCAAACCGTGAACACCCCTAATAATAGATATTAGGTAGATCTTCTTCATTTTTAGCTATTAGAGATCGTTTGGTAGAATGTATTATAAAAAATAATATAGGTATTAATTTTGAGTATTATTGATACTTTATTTGGTACGATTTTTCAATTTATGTATACACGTTATTTGGTACTACCTCCGTCCACTTTTAATTGTCACAGTTTCCTTTTTAGAGTCAAACTATAATAACTTTGACTAACATTTTACGATATATTTTTTCATCATGTTAAATGTAAAAAAATTGCAATTTATAATACTTTTCGTATAGTTTTTGAATATCTAAATTTTTTGGTTAAAATATCGAATTAGTGTAATCTAATTTAACTTTAAAAATTAGTCAATTTGACTTTTGAAAAGCGCAACATGACAAATAAAAATGGACAAAGGGAGTATTATGCTATGTATAACTAATACATGAAAAATATGGCATTAGCAATGGAAGGGACTCTAACGAATGCATTAGCATGATGAAAGATACAATTGTCTTTAAAACTTTTTACACCCTTTTCATTGTATTTATTGATAACATTTTTGTAAATAAAATAATATTTTTAGAAAAATTTACAATGCATGTCATTTTTAATTCATCAAATCAAAAACACTACATAAGAAATATTTTTAGTATAATTAATTTATATTATTATGAATGTCAGTATTACTAATACCAATACTATAATATATCATGTTCGATATTATTTTTATACATTCTATCAAACGACAACATAATGCATAAACAAGACTCTACTTTGGAAAAACTTTTAAAAAAAATTCTTCAGGCAAGGGTAGGGTAAGGGAATGTTTTGTTGACCGGAGATGGGACTTTGACATGCCATTTCAATATGCTCCAAAGCCTAATGATTTTGTCCTCCACTAAGGCAAAGAAAAGAAAAGGCCATTGGTGTGGTAAATGAAATACCAAATTTTAGCTATGAAAAAATTATAATTATTTAGTGTTTCTTTATATAATCACTTGACAGATTTAAACGATTAAGTGTTTGTTTGGCATTGTTATTGAAAGGTTAAAAATGATTTTTTTGAAAAATCATACATTTGGAAAATCCTTAAAACTACTTTTAAATAGAAGCAGAAACAATTTTTCTGTTGTTGGAAAGAAACTAAAATTTTCTGCTTCTTAAAAAAGAAGAATCATAAGCAGAAAATTATTTTCTTTAAGATTACAATATTCCTTCCATATATTTATATTATCAATATATTTCCTAATAATTAATTAACATATCTCATAAGTTTGATTAAGTTCATTCAAGAATTTTATTTTTATTTTTATAGAATATTTTTTTGTTTTATTTTACGTTTATATATTATTATTTTTTCATAGTAATAAAGGTAACAACAATATTTTAACAGGATTAAAAAAAAATTATGTAGAATTGTTTTTAAGAAAACAATATTACTTTTTGTATGTAATGATTTAATTTGTGGAATGATTTTTAAATTTATTTTGCTTGATTTTTTTTAATTCTATTTAAATCATCAAGTTAATATTATATTAATAATATATTTATTTATTTATTTATTTATTTATGTATAATATTGATTGAAAATTTAAATAGGTACATTTTAATTTAATTAAAATAAACTTTAATTAAATTTTTTGTAATAGATATTTAAAATATTTTCTCTATAAAGTAATCTTTATATTAAAAGTACGTTGGTACTTGTCCTTTTTCATAATTTGCTTATTTAAAGCACTTTTTAAAAAAGATTAGTCAAAACACGATTTGCTTATCAAAAGTACTTTTCAAATGAATTAGTCAAACATAAATTGTTTTTTTCTATTTTTTTGGGAAAGCTATTTTTTTAAAAATGCTTCTAAAAATAAGCAATTTTTAGTAGCAATGTCGAACAGGCTCTAAAATTTGAAACAAAATTTTAATATAATTAAAAATTTACTTACAGATTTTTATGAAGATGATAATTTATCACTACTTCATCCATTTTCATCTTTAATCTCGCTATCTCCCACAATAATCAACTATCACCATTGTCCATCGCTATTGCTAATTACCACAGTTAACATACACTATTACAGTCATTATTTACGATCATCGGCATCAATTACCATTATATTCATTAGTTACTATTGATAATCACCATCACTAGTCACAATTATCATTATTTAGTACCACCTTTAGTTGTCATGTCACCACAATTTATATCCGCCACCATACACTACCACAATTAACAATCATTATTAATTACTAATGTTAGCCACCATTTTTTTAGCAACTATCCACAACCACCATCGTTACCATTATCGAACACAATCTATAATCGTCACCTACAACCATCACACCATTGTCATATGATCATTATCATCAATCTTCATATAATTGTTTTAAATATTTTATTAATATAATATAATATTAATTTAAATTTTATTTTCATTAATTTTTAAATAAACACAAGTTTTATACATTTATATTTCAAAAAATAATCACTCTTAATTATTTAGCAATCAGATCTTAATCTAATATCTTATAATTTAGATGTGTTTCAAATACAAACATTTAAATTTTAATGTATATCCTAATACTTTGAAGTGTATTATCAAATTTAAACATCTTAATTTTAACAAAAATAAATAAAACCATTAAAGGGTAATCTAGATCATTTTTATAATTAAGAAAATTAAAATGTTTGGGAGAAAAAAAAGGTAATCAATGAAATTACTATTATTTGTCTTTAAACAATAATGGAGACATATAATGAGCAGGCGTGTCCTTTTTTCATCATCCAATAATCTTTCCAGTCCGGAACCTAAATGACAAAGAAAAAGTCCAAATGAACCTTTCTACCGTGTTTGGACGGAATCAGGTAGAATTAAGGGGTTTATTCGTATTTGTTTTGATCAAAAATTAAATTGTATATATATGATTAAAATTATTTTTTATGTATATTTAATTGATGTTGAACTCCTTTTGCTTATTTTTATGCTTATTTCTATGTATTTTGAATTTTATAGTGAAAATTTTAACTCCATCATTATTTACGATATTTTTTTTTTCATGTTTGTATTGGCTGTCAGCTTTGAGCTGCTTTCTCAACTTCTATTGATTTCCACTGTGAGCTCAGTAAATTGTGTAATGTAAAAGGGTGAAGATAGGAAGAAAGGGACAAAATTTTAATTTTTACAGTGTTGATTATATAAGAGACGATACATGTTCAATATGTAAAAGTTGTATATATATATATATGCTATGTATGCTATTATTATTTTTCTTGATCGATTTAGAAAAGAATAATATATTTCGATGCTTTAAAATATTTAATTTTAGACTTTTTATTTATCTCACCTCTCAGATGAGATATAGATTCAAAATTATAATTTTGAAATGACATAGCTTAGTCTATGAATCAAACGACTCCATTCAAATACATATTAGGAGGATTTATTGTTTAGTCATATTCAATTGTCCCTTTTCTACTTTTCTTTTTTATTCTTTTATGGCTACAATTTAATATTTACAAAACTTTTTACAAATTTGAAATTAATTCATTGTCATGAAAAGAAACAAATGACACCCTTATATGCTAATGAACACGACGGCTCATTGGCTTCAGCTTCCATGGAAATTGACTCATTTAGGAGTTTGAGCTTCTTTCTTTTTCTTTTTAGAATTTTCATTCGATGGTTGATATTCGTGAAGACTAAATTTAAATTTACGTGATGTAAGTTTTTTTTTTTGGCGCTCCTAACAAAAGTGTCTCCTTCATTCTTGTTTATATGTAGTCCTTATTAAGAATATATGTTTCTTAATACTTGTCATTTCACAAAATCAATACATAAATAAAATTTATTCTTCCAATTTTAACCTTGAGAGTTATTAGTCTTGAAAGTATGCATTTGACCAACATAGGAAAATTAAATAGATCTAGTAATTAATAGGATATATTTTTATCATGTGCTCAATGAGCTGAAGAATAGGATAATTTTTTTTTATCATGCGTTCAATAAGCTGAAGATGTGTCATGTTTTCTCAAATCACCTCTCTTTAATTCTTTTTTCAATATGCCTTTACCACACATTTAACTGTCAATATATCGCACCTCCTCATTGGACATTTATGCTCTTCTTCTTTACATGTTCAAATCATCTCAACCTTAATTTTCCCATCTAGTACATTACAAAGCAGACTCCCACTTTACCACATATATCTTAAATAATAGGAAATACTACTACTACAAACACTAGTTTGAATTATCTCAAATTATTATAGAGAAAAATAAATAATTATAAACGGTAGTGATAATTCACGGAAGGTGGGGCCCAGTGCGCGAATTGTGGGGCCACAGTAAGTCACGCGAGTAAAGCGTGATGAGCCACGTATGACGCCAAAAAGCAGATAAAATGGGCTGTCTATTTGGGGGCCCATTAAAGTGGGCCCAGCACTTTTCCCTAAAATGGGCTCTACCATTTTGGTCTTCGGTTCTTCTTCCGACCCGACCCGACTGACTCTTTTTAGTGTATTTAATGAAGTGAACTGAATGCAGCTTGTTGAGTGTTGACCAAAGTTCTAAACAGATAATTTATTTTTTTAGTTGTCCGATATTCACATTGAAGTGTAATTAAATTTGAATTTACATCGAAAAATTTCATATTAGGGATAAAACACTCCCTAACCAAGACGACTTTGTATCTAGGTGGACTCAAACCCAAAACCTCTGATTAAGGATGAATAAGTACTTATTACTCCACAATTCTTATCGGTCTAAACAGATAATTACAGTTAACAGTATTACAAAGTACTAATAATTTTAGAATATTTGACACAATTTTCCTAATAATATTGCTTTATAAAAAAATTAAAATGTTATAATAAAATTCCATGAGGAGTATAATTTAGTAATTATTTTAAAGTTATATGTACTCTTACATAATGTTTCTATCAATTTAACCTTCTTTTTTCCGTACAAATCATATACTCTAGTATTTGAATATGTAAACCCTATTTCACATCGTGTAAGACTTATTAAAAGAAAATAATTCCATTTTCAAGCTTAAATTTGAGAAAATACTTGCGTAACTAATTAATAATCAAATTATCGTAATATATGCATAATTCTAATCAATAATCAAACTATCGTTCCCAAATTCAATGTGTAAATTCTACAACTTTAGTATTATTTGTCAATGCATACAATCATCATCATTAATAATATAAAGTAATGTCCATCATTTAAAAACTTAACAAAGTCAAATTTTGATAGGAAACAGCTGGTATCAAATACATTCACTTCCCCTAAATGTCCAAATTGTCATCATCACTTTAATTTACTATGGTATTCATTCTGAATATTTTAATACATCTTACTACATTTTGGATATTTTCCAGAACTTAGAATAATATGTAAGTACTGAGGAAATATTTTCCACTTGAAAGAAAATATTAACTCCCTTGCAGATACAGTACAATGATTAATAACCATGTTTTCAAAAACATTTTTGGGCGAGTCTTGAGGCGGAGCGTATCAAAAACGCTCATGGGCGTAAATTAAAGACGTAGATTCATAAGGCGTGAGTTCTAAAATTTGAGGCGTAAGCCTCGAACATAAAAACGTAAGTCATGGGCATAAAAACGTAGACCCAGACGTTTTTAATTTATTTTTTAAACTTTTTTTGCTTTAAATCATATTTTTTATTATTGGTCTAATGGTATTTCTCAAATAGTAATTATAATACTTTTTCCTTCATTATTGATTATTAATACTTATCTCAAATAAAAATCATAATATAATTTCTATATATTATAGGTTATTTATAAAAATTTATTTGTAAAATCATTGAAAGGTTTATTTTTGCTTATTTTATTAGTAATAAAACTATAAAATTGAATATACATGAGATACGCCCCGTAGATCCATAAAACTTATGCTCCGTGTCTTGGGACTTACGCTTCATCCCGTACTGTATAAAACGCCTCGCCTCACCCCCTCCTTTTAAAACACTGATACCATAATTGAATGAGGAGTCACAAAAAATAATTAAATTGTACCAATAAGTAATTCCGGTGTAGCAGTCAGAAATATTTTGGATAATATTGTGAACTACAATAAATGTGTTTTTTGTTTCCCATTTATAAAGAAAATTAGAGGAGTATTGAAAACACTTCTGAACTTGATGTAAATTATTAGTTTTGTTTTTAAATTATTGATAACTTTAAAAACATTCTTTTACTTGACTAACTAAACTTAGATTCGTACCCCCTATCTGCCACATGACATAGCAAATGGTCTCAAACTCTTGTAAGAGTATGTAACTCTTAATAAAAATCCCAAGAGAAGTGTTGCAAACACCCCTAAACATAGCGAGAATTTAGGAGTGTATTCCATTGATCATGTTGCAAGATCAGGAATGTATTTAAGTTCAATTAGTCGAGTAAATGAATATTTTTAAGTTAATAATTTAAGAATGAAATTAATAATTCACACTAAATTTAAAAATGTTATTACAATGAAGTACTTGAACATAATGAATTATTAATGTTCTTAAGCATATAGTTTATCATTCATGGAATGGAAGGACGATTGATGGTTACTAATCATCTTCTCTCTCTTTTTATTTATGTCGTATTTGGGTCAACCTATAAATATTTTGATTGATTTTACAGGATATTATGCACCTCTCATCAATAATATGTATTAAATAATTAATTACATGCACTAAAACTAGAATAAATAAGAAGAAATTACTAGCATTTCTAACTTTGCTCCAATTTAAATCAGACCCTTCATGATTTTTAACTAACCTTCTTGATTGCTACCTCACAATCTTGAGTGTCTGATTGATACTAATAGTCATTAATTAATAAAGTGAAATATTCTATTGAATTAAACATTTTTGGTGGATATTTTTTTCCAGTTAAATTTGGGAGAAAAAGGCAAACAACCATTTTTTGAAAAACTCCAAGAAATTGTTCTTTCTTTTTTGTACATAACAATAATCAGTATTCAGTAGGGTAACCACAACAAATTGATGCTAATCATCATTAATTAGGTGGAAATTAGTATCATTACTTATTGGAGGGGATTAATTAGACTTTATATCATACATTATTGATTTTTTCATTGAATTTGAATTCCCTGAAAACTTAAATATATATTAGAGATGCTCTTTTAGTAAAATTCAAATTTATTATATTATGGTTCAAATTACAACATCTTAATCCCCACTAAGTTATTCCTTTGGAATCAATATTTGTTGTTTAGTAGTTCAAAGAAGAAAAAATATACTGAAAAAAGGAGAATCAATAAAATTTAAAAAGCATAATACATAAATGAGTTTTTTAACTTGGTTTCAGATGATATCTATGCCCTCCAATTTTGAGTGTGCACAAGTAGAACTCAAACTTATATAAAATTGAACAAATAGACACACGCGTCCTAAATGACATATTACACATAGAACGCCATGTAGGTTGCGAGTTGTCACATAGACTGCCATGTAGGACACATATGGCTGTATAAGTTTGAGTGTCTACTTATATATACCTAAAGTTGAAAGACATAAATATCAACTGAAACCAAATTAAATGACATATTTATGTATTATATCAATTAAAAAAAATAGCATTAGGTGGAAAATGGAAAATCACTTTCTTGGATCCTGAGACTACTGTTGCCAAAAAATCAATATCAATCTGTTGGGATTATTAAAGAAAAAGCAAATAAGGAATGATGAAAAAGCAGTGCTTTAGATAAAAACAAAAACAAAATAAAAAAACTGAGGGAAATATAAATAAATAAAGAGACACAGAGAAAGCAAAAGAAGACAGAAAAGAAAAAAAAACAGACTCACTGTCTTTTATCAAATGGAGTGATGAATTGTGTGAGTAGAAGCATGGAAGTTATACATAAAGAAGTAACAACAAAAAAAACTAAGAGCAAGAAAGAAAGCAGTCCTCGCCTCGGGTGAGCCCAGAAGTCAAGCAAGAATCGACTTCACACACTAAGAATATCATCATTATCTGAGAAAGAGCTTAAAAAATCAAATAAGATGGAATTTGAACTTAATATCTTAAATACTTCCTTCTCCGTTCACTTTTAATTGTCATATTTAGATTTGGCACATTCATTAAGAAAATAATGATTAACATGATTATTACATTACCCCTAATGTCTAGTATCAGGTTTTAAGAAATGGTTTGAGAAATAAGTAATGGATGCTAAGAGTAAAACATGAAAAAAAAAATCATGATATGTTAAAAGTGACAAATAAAAGTGAAAACTTATTTTTAGAATAATTGACAAATAAAAACAGAAGAAATAGTTGTTTAGTTAACCGACTGATATATAATATATGTAGAATTCATGTATAATTTATGTATATGAGCAAGGAAAAGTAAATCATAAATAGAAAATATGACATTCAAATATTTGTTTAATCATGAAATTTGATCAGATTTTGAAAATATGATCTTCAAATATTTTCAAGCTCCCAATTTTTGGATTTTCTTCTCACAAAACTTCAATTTTTTTTCCAAGTAAAAAATGCATGTCCAAACACAACTTCAAATTTCAAAAATCATGACTTTAAATTGGTAAATAAGTTACATATTTCGACTCTCAATAAGTAAAACGTGACAAATATTTTAAAACGGTGGGATTATAAGTTAAATCCTTTCTTGAAGGGATTATACATGTGAATCTTTTTCTTTTCTTTTCCTTTCTCCATCTCTTCACACCAAAAAAAACAAGACAAGAAACTAATCATCATGAACAAAAAGCTAATTCTAACCATCAAAACATTACTTTCCTTAAATTTACCACTCATCTTTACATACCTTATTTTCCTCAACCAATTTTTTCTTACAATCTCATAACCATGAACCATTTCTTTCTCACTACAATTTTCTTCTTTCTCATACAATTTTCACTTGTTTTCACTACTTCAAATTTTCCTCTTCAACTCATTTCACTTTTATCCTTAAAATCTTCATTTCAAGTTCCAAACAATACATTTCAAGATTGGAATCCTACATCAACTTTCTCAAATTTTGGTTCACAACCCTTTTGGTGTTCATGGTCAGGCATCAAATGTGACAC
>JAJOOR010014470.1:0-24497 GCA_036250505.1 Solanum acaule | reverse complement strand
AGAAACATAACGCCCATGGTTTTGTACTAAGGTTTTATTATGTGAATAAGTAGTAGCATGAGGTTTATGTACAGTGTACTACTAAAATATGTATACACAAAGCCAAGTGCCCAAACTGACAATAATTTAGTCCACATAACATCAATGTACGTAACCAAAAGGATCACATGCTTTAGCTATTTATGGAATGGTGGGTTTAGAATAAAGTTTTTATATTATAAAAAAAAAGTAGATAAAAAATATGTGGGGGCTGTGGTAGGGTACTCTGGAATTCATGAATGTCACGATAGAATGTAGGTATTTATTTTGCACTTTTTATGTGAACAGAAATTGGTCTGATTGTGACCAAAGAATTTTTACCAACATGATCATATGGATAGTTTTTGAGTTTTCAATGACATTAAATTCTTTTTTTTCTCTCTTTTTTGTTGATTGTCCAACTAAACTTTTTCTCTACTTTTAGTACATTTATTTGCATTAGTTCTTTCTCTCTAAAAATACCAATACTCGTGATCGATATGCGTATATTTTACTTATCATTTTTTGACTTTACTTATGAGTTGCAAGTTTTATATTACTGTAGGAGTTAAACATTTCATGAGGTACTCTATTGGATATCCTGTTTATTTTGCACGTTTACCACTTCAAAATAACTTCAGATATGTGATGTTTGACCAATATTTAGGCAAAACTGATAGAAATGTTTAAACTTCGGTCATATAAAACTTCAGACACTGTTTAATGAAGGAAAAAACACCCACATTGGTGAAAAGGAGGTCTTTGGGCCTCCTTATAATGGTCGGACAATTCTTCTCCTTCTGACTTAGCTTTTGGAATGCGTGTTAGGTCCAAAACAGAATTTAAACACGATATTAGAACTGGACTCGATGTAGATCTATGAAGGTCGCACACATAATCAAACAGTGAAAATATTTGAATCAAGACGTGAAGAGGAAGTTGTGTGACAAAAGAATTCAAATAATGCAAGAATGTTGCATCTGAAATTTGAATTTTTTAATTAAACTAATTGTTGAGTCACATTTATTACTATATTAAAAGCTTCTAGATAGAGCTTTTCTGTCTGGTTTCAACAATTTACATCTTTATACAAAAATACTTTTGACCATTTTTCGTACACTAAAATTTTCTTGCGAAGAAAGTTTGATTAAATCCCTTTATAGCCTATAAAAAAAACATGCTAGTAAATTGTTATACTAATCGAGGGGATTTTTTTATACCGTTAGCGTATAAAATATTGATTTGTTTTATATCTTTTGTTTGTGTTTGCGTTTATCTTATAAATCTTCTTTTTATTTTTTCCTCATATATATGTGAAGGTATAAAGAAGTTGTATGTCTACATCACCCTACCTTTTAAGCTAAGACATACAGATAGACAGTATTTTGGAACCACAATTCGTTTTTTCCACCCAACAAGTTTTGTCTTTTGCACTTTGACCTCTCTATTTTAATTTGCATCTCTTTCTATCTATCTGGACATTACACATATATTGCACTGCCTGACACTTGTATTTCATGTGAATTTTAATTTGTTTCAAAGTATATAGTATTTGATATTTTAGAAGGGAAAAAAGAAGAAGAAGGATTTATAAGTTTGTTTTCAAATTCATTCTCTCCCTATTTGAATTAGTGTAGTATCAATTAAAATAATGTCTAGTCATCTAGATAGTTTATACAAATAAAAAATAATATTTTAAGTGTATTGTCACATTTTGAATGAAATGGATGAAGAGAATCCAAATTAAGAATCAAATAATGAGTAACTCTACTAGAGGAAGTTGTTCGGATGGTAAGCATTCATTACTTTCAATCCTAAGGTTGTAAGTTTAAGTCATCAAGGGAGCAAAAAGAACAGTAATTATTACTACTAAAAAAGAATTAAACAGCGTATCTAGCGATCTTTTATTAATGACCTTACCTTACCAATCCTAATGAGGTTACAACAAAACTTATAAATACCACACTCTTGGATAATTTGTTCAAACATCAATTAATTCATGATAACAACCCCTTTTAACTTTAAGGTTAATGCAAATTAATCCTAATTTTCTTACCATTTATGAAAAATACAAATACAACAATAACATTCTCAGTAAAATTATTTGCGAAGGATAGAGTACACGTAAATATTACCACTATATTATAGATTTATTGGGTCTATTTTTATAAAACTCTCAGTTCAAGTACAACAAATTCAATTGATGAAAATGTACAAATAAGAGATTATTATTTTCTTTTTAAAAAAAATTCTCCGACTAAAAGAGTACTGAATTTTACAGGTAGATGCACGTGACCATGCATCCATTCAAAATACCCTTTTGTAATCAATAATTTCATCCCATTTATGGGGCCATGATTTTTGCCTGTTTGTATATATTTGGAGATTTATTAAATATTTGTGTAAAGGTCCCCTGACACGAATTAATTAATTAATTACTACTTAAATTAAAGTTATGTCCCTCTAATTTCTTCGCGTAATTTATAACTGTGGAAGCTGGAAATCCACCTGTATTAACGTCCAAATTAAACAATACATTATATATTTCAATTTGTAGTAAAAAAAATCAATAATTACTCTTAAAACAGCTGTTCCTTCTAATAGTAAAAAATATATTATATCACATGTATATAAAAGCTGCAATATATCTTTTCCAGCATTGCAGGACGGGCATGATACGGTATGTCGAGTATGATACAGTAGATATTGAATTATTATATCGAGATATCAAAAATAATACAATAGATATTAAATTATTATATCGAGATTCAAATTTTCAAATTTTTGATATTATGATATTTAGTAGAAGTTTATTTTTGTATTTGATACGACATTTAGTAGTTTATAAAAAATTATTGAAATATGAATATATATCGTATCAAAGTATATAGTTACATATATAATTGATCATAAATATTATTATAATACTAATAAATACATAAACTAGGATATTAGGACAAAACTAATTGCTTAGACGTTTGAACTTTGACTATTCTAACTTGATTAAAATGTCTTTTTTTATAATTGATAAATGAAAGAAATTACTTGTTACTTTCTTTTGAATATTTCTACATGTATAAGATGTTAGTATGATATGATTGAATTTTTTTTAATCAAAATTGTAATTCTCTATTATATGAGTATATGTAAGTCGAATAAATCATAGTTACCAATTAACGATACCATAGATATACCAATTAAATTTAATATGATAATGATATTATATATATATTTTTAAAATCGAAAACCAATAACGTACCATATGTTTTTCCTTTGATCTGTCTCGAGTCTTGATGATGATTACTCTCACATTGTCACTTTCTAAAAGTCTCAATTGGATGTATAATATAAAGGCAAATTTTCATATACTCCTTTCCTTTCATTTTATCTTATATATGATATTTGATTAGAAATAAAGTTAAATCTTCTTTCTTGGGAACTTGTGATAGAAAAAAGATCATAAACAATTGTCACAAAGAAAAACAAAAAAAATTAAAGTAAAAATATCGAATTCATCTGAACTCAGTACTTTTGACAGAAAACATAAATTATACCAAAAAATTAATAAAAATAGAGTTAAACCAATATATTTAAAATATAATAAGTTCAAATATAAAAAATTATAAAATTTAAATTCTGAATCTGCATATTATCAATGGCAATGGGACATTTGGAAAAGCAAAGAAGAAATATGATGAGTAGGGTAGGTAGTAGGACCTTCGTCTCTTAGTGGAAGTTATGCTCGTGAACTTATTTGATACCTCCCCGTGAACTCCATGCAACAGCAAACATTATACTATATATATTTTAATATTTTTTTTAGTATATGATTGGTTTTAATAAATTGCCCCTTTCTTTTCTCTTGAGGCTTATATATAATGCAACTTTGACATTTGGAGGCCAACCATGGTGCCTTATCCTATCATTATTAGCACCCAAATAATTTTGATACCTTATGATTCAAATCGTAGTATCACGAGTTACAATTCACATCGCTCTAGTTTATTATTTTTGAATTTTGTTATTTGTTTCATGAAATTTGATTGTGTGTGTCACATATATATTTGTGTTTGTGTTTAGATATATGTGTGTCAAAATGAATCGAGTAGTAAAATTGTGAGTTCATTTGAATAAAAGTTTGAATTCGTCTATATAAATGTATGAGTAGGAGAATATTAAAGTCGTGTAAATCAACATGGTCCCTAAGAGGTGGATTTTCTCAAAATGATCCACGCAATGTTATACATCAACCATTTCCAAGAATGATTTGACTATATATATTTATCGAAGAGTAATTTTAAATTATAATCAAAAGTTAACGAATAGATTTGGACCATTTTCTCCCAAAATATATGAATTCATACAATTTATGTTAGAGCTCCATTAATATCAATAATTAACGAGAAACACTAGACGATTCATTAATGACAAAAGTATGAATAATTATAAAATACAATAGGTACTAGAATTAAAATATTTTTCATAAACTAAAAGGATCTATAAATTATCAGCCTTTTCCTTAAAGTTTTTGGTACATTTGTAACTTCTAGCTTACAAGAAAATACAAATTTCCTTTAAATTTATGTAAAAAAAAAACAAGAAGGCTCCTGATTAATCAACAAACTTTGCGAGTGAATTAATATATATACCTTGAATTAGTATGATAACATTATTTTCGCATGATTTATAATTTATGAATTCGAGTCATAGTAATTAATTAGTCATACAATATTCGTGTTAAGATGCATTATTTATATTGTACTAGCCACCTTATGATACAACACGATATAAATACAAAATTCTTCATACATCAAACTACTTTTTTTTCTCTTTTTAAATCCTGCTTAAAGGTGCTATTTTATAAATCTCAAAAGATACCACAACTATAATATATATTTTTATAATGTATACCTAAGTCCTAAATTTGCTGGAAATTTGTACGGATGTTTTTCCTTGATTTAGTAATGACACCAACGGAATACCTTCATTCTTGTCTGCCAGGCCAAGCTTCTCAATTTAATTTCTTGTCTTTTTATTTAATAATTAATTAATATAATATACTATTAGCAATATGGTGATTATTATATATTTAATTTATTTTTTGAATCTATGTTTTAGAAATGTTAAATCTTGGAAATGCTGCATTACATAAATTAATAATGAGTTGTTGTTTCATACACTTGCCTACTTTTTTTTTTTTATCGTATTGAATTTAATTGTCTTAATTAATTAGATTCTCAATTTAGGTGCTTTAATTATTATTATTTTGCCACTATAGGCTAAACACTATAATGAAACAGAAATTCGTTAGGGAACATTATTTTTTAATTATGAATCTATACTAATTAAAGGTAATGCATGTGACTAAAAGTTAATCAATAGTTATACTTGAAAGGATGGATGCAAAAGGTTAAAAATAAAAACAGCAAAGTTATAATTAAATGTATTATACATCTATTTATGCATGTACGATTAACATTTTGGGTTTTTTTTGCCCTGAGTTTCTTACCATAAATAGGTTTTCCTTTTAGGAAAAGGTTTTGTAGTGGCTAGTCTTTTTCTTGTAGGAAAAAGTTTAGGACTCTATAAATAGAGGTTTGTTCCTTCTAACTTAATCAGCATTCACAATGTAGTCTTAAGGGCTTTGAGAGTTTTGGTTAGGGGGAGAATTTGTGGGTCACAAGCTTGATACGTTATCACTTGTGTAAACCTCCCATGTATTCCGAGTGAATTGGTTGAGGTTATTTATGTCTATATTTTGTACTCTCATGTTTATATAGTGGATTGCTTATCTCCTTTGTGGACGTAGGTCGATTGACCGAACCACGTTAAATCTTTGTGTCTTTTGGTATATTTCTCGTTTGTTTTCTTACTCGTGGTCTTTCGAGGTTTGCTTTGCTACCTTCCGCATTACACCTAATTATTTTCGATCCCAACAAGTGGTGTCAGAGCGAGGTTCTCTATATGGAGGGGAATATGAGCAAGATGGTATGTCTAAACGGAAGAAACTACAACATATGGAAAAGCAAGATGAAAGATCTATTGTTCGTGAAGAAGATGCATCTTCCCGTCTTTGCTGCTCATAAACCTGAGACTGTGACCGATGAAATTTGGGATTTCGAGCACCAACAAGTATGTGGATATATAAGACAATGGGTTGAAGATAATGTTCGCAACCATATTGTGAATGAGTCACATGCTAGAACATTGTGGGAAAAGTTGGAGACGCTTTACGCTTCAAAAACTGGAAATAACAAGTTGTTCTTGCTAAAGCAATTGATGACCTTTAAATACAAGGAGGGTAGTCCTATTCTTGATCACATAAATGATTTTCAAGGTGTTCTTGATCAGCTAACAGGAATGGGTGTTAATTTTGATGATGAAATACAAGGACTTTGGCTTCTTAATACTCTACTGAATTCTTGGGAAACTCTTCGTGTCTCTTTAACAAATTCTGCTCCTGGTGGTAAGGTGACTATGGAATATGCAAAAAGTGGTGTGTTGAATGAAGAAGTTAGAAGAAAATCTCAAGGCGCATCCTCTCATTCAGATGTTTTGTACACAGAAGATCGAGGGAGAGATAAGACAAGAGATCTAAAGAGTAAAGGTAAAAGTAGAAGCAAGTCAAGATTCAAGAATCCAAATATTATATGCCATCATTGTGGAAAGAAAGGACATATTAGAAGATTTTGCAAACAATTGAAGCAAGATCTCAAAGAAGGGAAGAAGGAAGAAAATAATGGAAACAATGTTGTTGCTGTTGTTCGAGATGACCTTCTTTTTGCTTGTGATAAAGACGTCATCAATTTTGTATCTCAAGATACAAGTTGGATAGTAGATTCTGGAGCTACATCACATGTCACACCGAGAAAAG
Source organism: Solanum acaule (assembly GCA_036250505.1). Lineage (NCBI taxonomy): Eukaryota > Viridiplantae > Streptophyta > Magnoliopsida > Solanales > Solanaceae > Solanum > Solanum acaule. The sequence goes on along the minus strand of JAJOOR010014470.1, from coordinate 17,605 downwards.
ACTTCTTTTCATCTTATACTTCTGTTAACTCTGAGGTGTTAAAGATAGGTAATGCTGGTGAGGTTAAGGTGTTTGGTGTTGGCACTGTTTGTTTGAAAACCAATACTGGTTCAACGTTAGTCCTTCAGAATGTCAAGCATGCTCCAGACATTCCTTTGAATTTAATCTCTGTGGGACAGTTCTAGATGATGATGGCTATCATAATGACTTGTTGAATGGCCAATGGAAACTCACCAAAGGCTCATTGATTGTAGCTCTAGGAAGAAAGCATTCAAATTTATACGTGACACAAGGATCGATTCTTGGAGACTCTATAAATTTGGTGGAAAGCGAGACTTTATTTGAATTGTGGCACAAGAGGCTTAGTCATATGAGCGAGAGGGGGATCACCTGTTTGGCTAAGAAGAATTTGCTTGCTGGTGTTAAACAAGCAAAGGTAAAAAGATGTGTTCATTGCTTAGCTGGGAAACAGAAAAGAGTTTCTTTTCACAGTCATCCTCCTTCAAGAAAGTCTGCGCTACTGGAGCTAGTACACTCTAATTTGTGTGGTCCTTTTAAAGTGAAGTCAAAAAGTGGTGCGCTTTACTTTGCAACTTTCATTGATGATCATTCTCGCAAGATTTGGATATATCCTTTAAAATCCAAAGATCAAGTATCTGATGTGTTTAAGGAGTTTCAAGCCTTATCTGAGAGACAAACGGGAAAGAAATTGAAATGCATTCGCACTGATAATGGTGGTGAGTATATTGGTCCCTTTGATAACTACTGCGAATCGCAAGGAATTCGTCATCAGAAGATTCCTCCAAAGACTCCTCAATTAAATGGCCAGAAAGGATGAACAAAACTTTAGTTGAGAGAGTTAGATGCGTGCTTTCAGAGGCTAAACTTCCAAATTCATTTTGGGCTGAAGCACTTAAGATTGTTGCTTATGTTATCAGTTTTATTTTCCCTGAGTTTCTTACCATAAATAGGTTTTCCTTTTAGGAAAATGTTTTGTAGTGGCTAGTCTTTTTCTTGTAGGAAAAAGTTTAGGACTTTATAAATAGAAGTTTGTTCCTTCTAACTTAATCAGCATTTACAATGTAGTCTTAAGGGCTTTGAGAGTTTTGGTTAGGGGGAGAATTTGTGGGTCACAAGCTTGATACGTTATCACTTGTGTGAACCTCCCATGTATTTCGAGTGAATTGGTTGAGGTTATTTCTGTCTATATTTTGTACTCTCATGTTTATATAGTGGATTGCTCATCTCCTTTGTGGACGTAGGTCGATTGACCGAACCACGTTAAATCTTTGTATCTTTTGGTATATTTCTCGTTTGTCTTCTTACTCATGGTCTTTCAAGTTTGCTTTGCTAACTTCCGCATTACACCTAATTATTTTCGATCCCAACATAACAAAGATACTGTAAAGTACGTATATTATTTTTGGTGGTACATAGATAAGAAATAACTTATTAAATGTTCTATTTCTAACTCTTTTTTACCCTTCCATAATGTTTGTATAGAAAAAATTATGAAGAAATTAGTTGATTCTATTAATTTTCTACTCTCTTTGTTCTAAATTCTAATGTTGGGTAACTTATTGCGTTCCGATATTCAAGTTAAATGATGAGTAAATTGTAGGGTGTGAGATGGATGTTATTCCTCCATTAATAGAAGTTTTCGAGTTTGAATTTTTAGGTGAAAAAAAAACTTAGTATATAAAAAGTGTTAATTTCTTAAGGCTTTAGGCGACACAAATTTGAATGTTTTTTCTCGCAAATAGATTATTATTTGTTCACGAACAAATTGGTCCAAGTCAACTCTAAATGACTCAAATATTGATACTTGTAGTAGGTGTTTGATCATGTTTTATTGTGAAATAAAAAAAATAGTTTTTGTTTTGAAAGTGAAAAAATATTTTTTGAAAATTGGAGTTATAGATGGACGTGAAATAAATTAGAATTATTTTAATTTTTTGTAAGTAATTTGAAGTAGAAAAAATAAAATAATTTAATATTATTTTTTGCATATCTAAAATTGCTCAAATATACATTCAAAGAACTACTTTGAATTTATCCCCAAGTATAAGGAATTATTTTGTCATTTTCCTAGTACTTATTGTGTGGTTTCTACATTAAATTTATCTACCCTCATAAATGAAAAAGTGTCCAAAAAGTTGAAGAAAAGGAAATAGATAATAATTTTAGTGTCTTGAATTGGCTTATAATTTATTATAATTTATAAGTTAGAATATTTTTAAAATTATTTTAACTTTAAAATACTTAATATAAATTAATCCAAATAGGCATTAAGCACTTCTTTTTGCATTCTAATGTAGGCAACAGTATAATTTCCAATTTTGAGATGGTAGTTAAATTATTATTTTTTGCAATAAAGGAAAGATATATATATATATATATATATATCCTGATTTAAATAGATCTTTTCTTTTGATCTGAAAATGTAAACTTAATCGTCATTAAAATCATATATATATATATATAGCTGATTTTCATAAGGGAAAATTTCTAATTATCATATTTTGTTTTTTCCTCTTTTTCTCCTAGCCATATACGTTGGATCAGGATGGAAAATTTCTTTGTCTTTATTGTAATTAATATTATTATTTACTATTTTTTCTTCTTTTGTAAAACTGTTACAATTAACCAGTCTTGATAGTGATTGACCACCAGGCACTTTTATCAATAAGTATATTTAAGTTAAATTACTTTTTTTTAATCAAAAAACACTATTCAAGATTCTTGATCATAATTTTAGACTTTAAGATGACTAAATCATTGAATTTGTCCCTGATTATTGCAATGTTCAATTCCTTTTTAATTTTTTTTTTACTATTTTATTGTGTGTATATTTTTTTTTTTGTTGCTAATGCTCTCTCTCGATCGAGATGCTGATGGAACTATTTTATAGAAATTAGTTTCTTTTTTTATGCAGGATCTCTAAATTATAAATAAAATCCTTTCGTTTCTAGCAAAAAAAAAAAAACTAGATTTACCTTTACAAAATCGTCCTAATTATGTGGATTTCTCTTCAACTAATTTTTGTTACTTTATTTTAAAACATAAAGTAACTTATTTTACTTATTAGTATGCCTCATTTGAATTAACTAATTTTTAAGTATTTTTTATTAGTTTTTACTTCCTCCATTCATTTTTTATTTGTCAAATTTGAACTTGACATATCATTATAAAAATAATAATTGGCGTAACTATTTTATCATACTACCTTTATTAAGTGATGTTTAGTATTAGATCTTGAAATATTATTGAAAATATAAATAATTAATGTTAAAATAAAATGTGGAAAAAACAATTATTACTTTTTGATAAATTAAAAAAGACAAATAAAAAAAAAAATATTTTTAAAATAGTGAACAATAAATCAATAGAGGGAGTAACCTTTTCCAACCAAAGTTAGAATTACCATGTGAAAAACATTGCGTTGGGAAAGTGGAAACATAGAAATCATTTACTAAATGGTACTCTTGTTTTCTTAATTAGTTCTAAAAAAATGATAAATATTTTAATTATTAATTTATAATTATACAAATATTCATGACTTACCATCATTATATTTATTAAGATAGAAAAAAGTATATTTATTATATATTATTGAACTCGTAGCTAATATTCTGACTCCGCCCGATTAGAGACTGTAGTGGAATTTGTGTGGGAATGAGATTTAAGGCTGGTTCATGGATCATCCTAGAACTTTGTAAATTCAGACACAAAAGTAAAAAAAAGAGAAGCAGAAAATAAGTTGTTTTATTATTATTAGTGTTATTTTTGAGAAATGAGAGGAACAATAAGGGTATCTATCTGTTGTCCCATCTTAACCTTCCAATGGAAATGATTCATTAGTATCAATTAGCTTTGTTTGACATGTGAAACTTTTAGTTGCACAATTTGTTTTTATTCAAGAATTTAAAATATAAATTAATAAAAATAAAAAGAATCAAAGACATTTAGAGTCTGTTTGGATTGACTTAAAAAACTAGTTTTCAAGTCAAAAAATAAAAAAGACAAACTTAAATGATTTTTAAATTTAAAAAAATAAAAAAGTAGGGGAGACATACTTTTGATTTTTAACCTTTTTTAAGTCATTTTAAACTTATTTTAAGTTGCTTTAAAAAATACTTTCGAAAGATAAAAATTGACTTAAAAATAGGTTTGACCAACTTTTAAGTCAATCCAAACAGGTTCTTAATATCTAGTTTATATACATAATAATAATTTGACTGTATATATACAAACTAATTTACTGAAGGAAATCAGATAAATCTCTTGCGCCCCCTAGCTTTGTCCCTGATATAAAAGAGTCGGTGATAATTCAAAATCTAAAGTTTATGAATTTTATAAAATGTATATATATTAATTATTTGATTCTAAATTATTAGTTCGATTTTCAAAATATTAAGTTTTGAACTTAACCAATAGATGAATGGCTCAGAAAATCCAATCCCATTCACTATTAGAAAAATTTCATCGTAAATCAGTGAAAAATTTGTATTATAAAATATTACTTTTCAATTCATTTTCCACTGAACTTGTTCACTAAAAAAATACATAATGAAAACCTCCCATTTTTTTTCTATATAAATACATTCCTACGTTTTTTTTTTCAACAAACAATTATTAAATATCTGTGGAACTAAGTCACTAACCACCGAACATTTTTCACACAGTGATTTTTCAAATAGTAATTATATTCTAGCAATAATCATAGAACACGGGCATTCACGGATTTGTCTGAGTATCCACAAGTTTTGGCTATGTAGACCCCTTTTTTAAATAAGACTCATCAAAAACGTCCAAAAAAAGTTACATGTTTATGTTGAAAAATAAAACCAACTTTTGTTTGTTGAGGCACAAGGCCAATATAAGGGAAAAAAACAAGCACATGATACTATAATAAATTCATAATCTAGCTAGCTAGCACACCTACACTGTCATGTTCATAGCCACTTACATTAGCTAAGGTCCCAAAGAGCCACACAAATTATAACGGTAACTTGCTAACTTACGTTTTGTTGTGTCTGTTGTACACTTGCTATCCAATGTTATAATATTCTCATTTCTATTTTTATATTATTTTTATTGTGTATAGTACAATATATAAAATATTTGGGGTGTACACACATATTGTATTATATATGGTATTTTTCTACTATGTTACTTTCTTTTGTGTTGAAATATACTTGTGGTCCTTTATTAAAAGATACATACTTTAGTTTTACTCTTCATTCAAATTTATGTAATATCTAAAAATACTCTTTCCAAAACAAAATTAGCCTATACTTTTGGCCAAATTTAACATGTTGTGTTGTGAAACTCGTAACGATGTGGTATTTTTTTTCCTCGAGACCAAATTGATACTCTGCTACATTTCAGTAAAAAAGTCGTAACATCTTGTAGGAATATCGGGATGAAAAAGCATTTGAATTGTTGGGAGCTACATTAAAAGAGCTTTCATTTGATATATGGTTCATTGATTAATTCATTATAAATCGGAAGATATGGTCGTTTAAAGTTAGAGCATGTGTGGCTAAAGCCCTTTTCATCCCTTAAAGCAATTTCAATTTATTTCAGACTACTTCTCCCCCTCTACTAAATATCCCTATGGGCCTTCCAAACCTAAAATTTAGGTACCACATACATTCACTATGGGGCCTTACAAAATTAATGAATAGTTCCACCTAATAAAAGGGTAAAACAACAACAACGACGATGAATTCAGTGAAATCCTACAGAGTGGGGTTTGTGAGAGTAGAGTGTACGCAAATGTTACCATTACCTCTCTGAGGTAGAGAGATTGTTTCTGAAAGATCCTCGGCTCAACAAAACAAAGCAGTAATAATTAAAAGAAAAACGTGACAACTAACAGCAAAGTAGTGCAAAACATATATTGCATGACATTATGATCAACAACAAGGTGCAATCACCTAATTTAACACCGTAAACCACATATCATAGAATGTAGTGTTACAAAATTAATCAATAGTTATATATATGGTTGGATTAATACAAGTTTTCTACTAATAAATGAATAGCTACCAATAGAGACAATAAAAGGGATTGCTACGTCATGACAAATTGAAGAAGAGTGTACACAATTATGGCCATTTCTTGTGTTGTGTTATATGTCCACGAAGGGGCCATCATAAAAGCATCAACAACTAATGCATTAGTCATTTGCTTCAACAACACTCATTTGGGTACCTTTACTTTGTGATTTTTCAAGTTGAAGTAAGCATATTAAATGCATTTTTTGTCACGACCCAGACCGTCGTGATTGACATCCACACTAACCCTCCAATGGGAGAACCATTACTACAACTCAACTAAGCAACTTAACGATAACTAGAACATTTAAAGATACAGAAGCAGGTTTAAATGACTAATGAAATATGGAGTTCCCATGAACTCCGAAAGTTAACAAAATAACTAACATAACTATTGCGGAAATTCAACCCCTAGAACCTGAAAGTCATTATACCAAAACTCTGTAAACCAAAAAATCTAAGGAAAGGGGTGCAACCCCTAAACTAACATAAGCAAAGTCTAACTAAACAGTCTGAGTCCTAAAAGAGTGGACTGAACAAGGAAGGATCCATGGCAGCCTGGAAGAACTGGCTCACCCTTGAATTCAGTCTTCGATCAATGATCCCCTAGCTGAGGTCTATTAGTAGCCGCCTGAAGATGCCCTGTACTCAACAAAGAACGTGCAAGTGCAGTATAAGTACACAACCACAATATACTGGTAGGATCACGCGGTCACCCCAGTAAGCGAAACATAGGCAAGCAATTACAACACAGTAAACACACATATACAAAATACAAAGATCAATTATCATTTCAGGAGTAACACACATTTTCCAACATTAACGACAATTAGACATGGATGTAATAATCACAGTGGTCCTCTCATGGAACCTACACTCAAATTGTTAGTGTGTCAGAACATGACACCCGATCTAATTCACATATGTCGGAACGTGATACTGATCCAATATATGTGTCGGAACGTGACACCCGATCCAATATATGTGTTGGAATGTGACACCCGATCTAGTCAACACAACCACAATCACAATCACACCCATAATGAACAATGCTCATAGTCATACAATCAAGTAATGAGTTTCATGACATGTAATTGTTCATATATATATATATATATACACACACACTCATTTGCATTAGATTTGATTCACATTCCCTTATCTATATACATGCATGCATACAATGAAGCAATTAACCGGCATAGATCACGCAAACAGGAAATCAAACCATCACGTACCTCAAAACCAAGCTTGAATCCTCCTAAGATACTTGAGCCTTCCCTTTCCGGATTCTTTCCACTTGTTTATAGTCTAAAACAAATAATTTAACGCAAGAATCAATAAACAAGGCCTAATTTATCCGGATAATAATCAATCTATTAATCCTAGGCCAAACCCAAGATCCCAATACTCAATCAGGGCTTTTCCCACCATTAACTTCTGGCCAAAACCCTCCCACAACGATCATTACCCAAGATTCTAAGTTCTAAGAATTTAATTATGGATTAGGAAAGTAATAATCTTACCTTTAGCGCTAGAAATCGTGGAAAACTGTCAAGAACTGCTTTGGGTTGTCTCCTAGATCTCAAGGATGAAGTTTTGCAGAAGATAATGAAATTAGGGTTTTCCCGACTTAATTCGTGACTGGGCCACCACGGCGGACCCCATCTCGCTACAGCGGCCCGCCCTGGTGGGATTAATCTCGCCCTGACGGCTTGTACGGAGACAGAAGCTCGAAATTTGAGTTCCAGGCTCCCATTTCGCAATACACCTTCAACCCTTGACGTTTAAAAACTACATTTTCACGCCAAGATCAGTTTCGGGAGTTCTACTCACCCGAATTCAATTTCGAAAAGCCGTACGTGTTCCTTAACGTCTTGGCTATCGACTCATGTGATCGAATTCATAATTGACCTCTCCCATTCGCTACCAGATTTTTCTAGACCTCTCCTGACTCAGATTTTGTCCAAGTCTGGCCTAGGATAGCAATTTTTAAGTCACTACTCAAAAGTTTTCTGGCCCCAATTCTTTCCCCATTGGCTTTTCCATAACAACGGGAACCGGTTGTTACAATAAATACCAATTTACCCATTACTCATCCCCGAGTAATAAACTAGGAAAAATTGGCTAAGGTAAGAGTAGAGTAGTACTTGTCTCGCATGTACTTCTCGGTTTTCCATGTAGCTTCCTCAACCGGACGATGCTTCCATTGAAATTTCACAGAATTTATCTCTTTGGTCCTCAGCTTCCGGACATCGCGATCAAGAATTGCAATTGATTCTTCCTCATACTGAAGGTTTTTGTCTAACAAGACTTAGTCCCACTTAATAATGTAATCTCTGTCCCCATGATACTTCTTCAACAGGGACACATGGAACGCTGGATGGATTCCAAATAAGCTAGGCGGTAAGGCCAACCTATAAGCCACTGGCCCTACACAGTCAAGAATCTCAAATGGTTTGATGTATCGATGACTAAGCTTGCCCTTCTTGCCAAATCTCATCACCCCATTTATGGATGGCACTTTAAGAAGAACTTGTTCACCGGCCTGAAATGTCATATCTCTTACCTTACGGTCTGCATACTTCTTTTGTCGACTCTGGGCTGCTAGAAACTTAGCTTGGATGTTTCTTACCTTATTCTGAGCATCTTTCACCAAATCAACCCCCAAAGGTTTCACATCTTCAGCCTCAAACCATCCTATGGGTGATCTACATATCCTCTCATAAAGTGCCTCGAATGGTGCCATGTCGATGTTAGAGTGGTAACTGTTATTATAGGAGAACTCACACAAAGGTAAGAATTTGTCCCAATGTCCTCCAAGTCAATCACACATGCCTTCAACATGTTCTCTAACACTTGAATAGTTCAGTCTGACTGTCCGTCCATCAGTGGATGGGAAGTTATGCTAAAAGTGAGTTGAGTGCCAAGCTCCTCATGTAATTTTCCCCAAAACTTAAATGTGAACTGTGTACCACGGTTTGAGATGATAGAAAGGGGAGCTCCATGCAGCCTCACTATCTTCTTCACATACACCTTATCCAATTGCTGCGCATTATAATCTACTCTGACTGGAATCAAGTGGGCGGATTTAGTCAGTCTATCAACTACTACCCAAATGGAATCAAACTTCCCTAAGGTCTTGGGAAGACCAACCATAAAATCCATACCTATTATTTTCCACTTCCATTTTGGAATTGACATTCACTAAAGCAAGCCTGCATGCCTTTGGTGTTCATATTTTACTTGCTGACAATTTTAGCACTTAGCCACAAACTCAGCTACGTCTTTCTTCATGTCAGTCCACCAATAAAGTCGTTTCAATTCTCGGTACATCTTGGTCACACTCGGATGAATGGAATACGGTGAACCATGAGATTTTGTCAATATTTTCTGAATAAAGTCATCCACTCGAGGAACACAAACTCTTCCCTTAAAACTTAGCACACCCCCCACATCAAGAGTCGTATCTTGTGCCTTGCCAGACACTATATTCTTTCTGAGCTCATTTAAACTCTCATCCTCAAACTGTTTGGCCTTGATCTCCTCAATTAATGTGGGCCTAACCTCAATGCTAGCTAACACCCTACCTTTCTCTAAGATGTCCAACTGCATGAACTTAGACTCCAAGATTTGAATCTCCTTGGCCAAAAGTCGCTTAGACACAGCCAACCAAGCTAGACTACCCATACTCACCCCCTTCCGACTTAGTGCGTCTGCCACCACATTAGCCTTACCCGAATGATACTGGATGGTGACATCATAATCTTTGAGTAACTCCATCCACCTTCGCTGTCTCAGATTTAGGTCATTTTGAGTGAATACATGTTGTAGATTACAATGGTCAGTAAACACCTCACACGTGACACCATAAAGGTAATGCCACCAGATCTTAAGGGCAAACACTACCGCTACCAACTCTAAATCATGCATTAGGTAGTTCTTTTCATGCGCCTTCAACTATGGCGATGTATAATCTATGACATTCTTATCCTGCATCAACACAATACCCAACCCCGAATGTGAAGCATCACAATAAACATTGAAATCTTTATCTTCCACCGGTAGTGCCAGAATAGGTGCTGTGGTCAAAAGAATCTTGAGATTTTGAAAGCTCTCCTCACATTTTTTTGTCTATTCTAAATGCACCTCCTTTTTGGTCAGCATTGTCAGATACGTGGCGATAGAAGCATAATTCTTCACAAACCGACGATAGTAGCTGGCGAGCCCACAAAGCTTTTAACTTCAGTCATAGAGCTAGGCTAGACCCAATTCCTGACTGCTCCGATCTTTTAGGGATCTACCATTACCCCTTCCCTTCAAACCACCTGCCCTAAAAAGGAAACTGAAGACAGCCAGAACTCACACTTGGAAAATTTAGCATACAATTGTTGTTTCCTAAGGACACCCAAAACAATACGAAGATGATCGACATGCTCTTCCTTACTATTCTAATAAACAAAAATGTCGTCAATAAAGACGATAATAAAGGAATCCAGAAATGGTTTGAACACATCATTCATGAAACTCATGAAAGTTGCAAGCGCATTTGTCAGCCCAAACGACATTACTAGAAACTCATAGTTCCCATAACGGGTCTTGAATACCGTTTTTGGATCAATTTTAGAGAAAATTGACGCACCTTGCAACTGGACAAAGAGATCATCAATCTGAGGCAACAAATACTTATTTCGAATGGTGACCCTATTCAAGTGTCGATAGTCTATGCACATCCTCATACTACCATCCTTTTTCTTAACAAACAAGACAAGAGCACCCCACGGGGATGAACTAGGATGAATGAAACCTTTATCAAGAAGCTCTTGGATTTGAGCTTTAAGCTCTTTCAATTCTGCCAGAGCCATGCGATAAGAAGGGATGAAGATGAGGTGAGTGCCCGGTTCTAGGTCAATGCAGAAATCTATGTCTCTATCTGGAGGCATACCAAGCAAATCAGTAGGAAATACTTCCCTAAATTCAGACACTACATGAATAGACTCAATAGAGGGAGACTCAACATCAACATGCTGAATATGAGCTAAATACGCCAAACACCCCTGCTCTACCAATTTCCTAGCCCGAATGAAAGATATGACCTTAGCTGGCTTAGGCTTGTACACCCCTTCTCACTCGAACTTTTCCTTACCCGGGATCTCTAGAGTCACAGACTTAGCATTACAATTAAGCACAACATAATAGGGGGACAACCAAGTCATGCCTAAGATTATACCAAAGTCAGTCATATCCAAAATAACCAAATTAGTCCATGTCTGAAAACCCATAAACAATATAGGACAAGCACGATACACTATGACAGACTCTCTAACTAGGGTAGAAACATGGATGGGGGCATCAAGTACATCACAAACCGCATTTAAATCCCAAGGAAAACTGAACTGACACATATGAATAAGTAGAACCCGGATCAAACAAAATAGTAGCCATTTGGTCACATATAAGAATAGTACATGTGATCAATGCGTCAAAAGACTCTACCTCGTTCTTGCCCGAAAATGCATAACTGTAACATCTCGCACCTAGAAGCAACTATAAAGAGTTTAAAATATGAAAATGTTGATTTTTGGAAAGAATAAGGAAATTTGGAAATTTTGTCTAAGTTAAGAAAGTGAGTTTTGGCCATTTTGAAACGGTCATAACTCCTAACTCAGGATGATTTAGGTGCAGCTCTTGATATGGTTGGAAATCCTTTGGAGAGATCTTTCCAATGCCGCCAAGTTTGTGCAATTTCGACATCATATGAGTGAGTTATGCCTTTCGGAAGTTGGGCTGTTGGATTGAAGAAAGTCCCAATTCGAAATTAAGGAAGGGGAAAGTAGTCTTTTCTCTAATTTATTTCCTAATTCATTTTTAGGGATTTATTGGGGTAAATCTTATTTTGGTCAGATTAGAAAAATTATGTTCACTCTTAGGGTTTGAAGAAAAGAGAAGGTAAGAAAGAAAGGGAGTAAAGCCAAGATTTCGCCAAGAACGTCAAGCGTTTGGAGTGGAATTCATCAGGGGTGATCCCTATTAAGGTATGTGAGATCTTTCAGTGATGGGTTAGTTCACCCACACACCAACTTGTTTCAATTCAACGATTTTGGGTTGATTACATGTTAAAAAAAGTGAAGTTCTTGAAAGACATCGTTAAGTTCTTGATTGGTTGTGTTGTTGAAGTTTCTTATTGATTTGATTCGTGTTTTCGAGTGAATTTTTGAGTTAAATCTGTTGTATGTTGAGGGTAATACTGACCCTAAGTGTTTAGGGAAAGAACTATGGAAGTTTAGAGGGTTTAGAGATGAAAAACAAATGAGAAAGTCAGGGATTTTCTAGGCAAAGGCTTGGGACGCCGCGCCTACCAGCCCCCATAGAACCATGTAGCCATCATGGGTAGAAGAGGTGCATACTGTTTAGATGAATCCTTTTCAAATTATACTAGTGGATCCATTAGGCAGTTCAGGTTCTATACTTTTGGCCGAGTATAGGATGCTCTGGCAGCGTAAAGTTGATCGTTGTATCATCACTATAGCTCTTATGTGATGGTTGTCGGTTAGAGAAACTCCCACAATAGTTATTGTATTTTTATATACATCTGTTCATTTGTATTTCTACATACATGTCAGATTTATTGTATCTTTGTATACACACAGAGTTTATAGCATGTTTTTAAATAACTTTTCTTTATATTGCATTTGTTTTAAATTGCTTTATATTGAAATGAGTCAGTCAGGTTAAGTTGAGTTGAGCCAGATAAGTTCTTCAGTCTCTTTCAGATTCCTTTTCTAGCCTATGTTGTTTAGCATTCCAACTCGCATACTCGTACATTCAATGTACTGATGCCAATTGGCCTGCATCGTCTTATGATGCAGACGCAGGTAACCATGATCAACATCCAGCACCTCGTTGATCCAGCTTGAGCATTCAGAGTCTGTTGGTGAGCCTCCTTGCATTTCTAAGGACTCTTTTAATCGCTTTCTAGTTTAGTTCATTAGGATGTTGTAGGGTTTGTCCCAACATCCATCTCAGTTGTTTTAGAGGCTTCATAGACAGTTAAACAGTTAGTTATGAGTCTCTCATGTTTGTATTGCAGATGTTTTGCTATGAGACTTAAGTTGCCAATTTGGCTAAGATATTATTTCTTAAAGTTGTTGTTTAAGCTTATTATGTTGAGTAATTCTTCCATTGAGTTCAGAAAGCCAGGCCAAGGGTTCGCTTGGGGCCAGGAATGGTCTTCGTGTGCCAGTCCCATCTAGGGTGTAGGCTCGGGGCATGACAAATTTGGTATCAGAGCATAAAGTTCAAGAGTCCTACGGAGTCTATGAACCTGTGTCTGTAGAGTCCTAGTTATCGGTGTGAAGCGCGCCACATCTATGATTAGGAGGCTACAACATTTAGGAACTATCTCACTTCTTTCACACTCTTTTCGTGCGTTAGAGTTTATCTCTAAAAAGTTTCCCTCTAATTCATGCTTGCGCGTGTTTTCAGATAACCATGCCTCCACAAAGAGCAGTCAGAGGTCGTCCAGCTAGGAGGAATGTTGAAGTGCAAGAGTTACCTAATGCACCTGAAGTGCAACCACAAGGAGAGGTCTCTAATGCTGAGTTTAGAGAGGCTATAAGGATGCTTAGCCAAGTTGTGACCAATCAAGTTGGGCAGTAGAAAGGAGCTCGGCAAGATGAGGCTGACACTTCAAGGATTCGTGAGTTCTTGAGGATGAATCCTCCAAGTTTCACTGGTTCGAGCACTGCAGAGGACCCAAAGAATTTCATTGAGAAATTGATAAAGTGTTCGATGTGATGCATGTTGTTGATACTGCGAGAGTGGAGCTAGCTGCATATCAGATGAAGAATGTTGCTAGGACCTGGTTTGATCAGTGGAAATGGGGTAGAGCTGAGAATGCACCACCTGTGAGTTGGGGCATGTTTTGAGGAGGCCTTCTTAGGGCGATTCTTTCCCCGAGAACTGAAAGAGGCTAAGGTACGTGAGTTTCTCACATTAAAATAGAATTCTTTGAATGTGCATGAGTATGGGTTAAAGTTCACCCAACTATCTCGCTATGCTCCTGAAATGGTTGTGGACATGATGAGTAGGATGAGTTTGTTTGTTGCTGGTTTGGGTCACCTGTCAAGCAAGGAGGGCCGGGCAGCAATGCTTATTGGGGACATGGACATCTCGAGGTTGATGGTCTATGTGAAACAGGTAGAGGAAGAGAAGCTGATGGATAGAGATGAGTTCAAGAACAAGAGAGCTAAGACATGGAATGAGTCCGGGCAGCAGAAGAGTAATGCAAACCGGTCGTCTTTCCAACAGAAACAGAAGGGACCTGCCCCATCGTCTGCTAGTGCACATGCACCTAAGAACAAGAGTGAGTACTATGGTCAAAATTCCTGAGTTAAACCTACCTATTCACAGGGTAGTGTGGCGCAAGGGGGTAGTAAGCCTCCTGCCTGAACCAAGTGTAGTAGGAATCATTCAGGTATTTGTCGTGAAGGTTCCACTAGTTGTTTCAAGTGTGGTTAGAGTGGAAATTTCATGCGAGAGTGTCCAAAGAACAGGCAGGGTAATGGGGGCAATAGAGCCTAGTCTTCTTTAGTTGCTCCACCAGACAGGGCTGTACCTAGAGGAGCTACTTCTGGTACTGGCGGGGGAACAAACCACTTGTATGCTATCAACAGTCGCCAAGAGTAGGAGGATTCACCAGATGTTGTCACTGGTATGATTCAAGTCTTTGACTTTACTGTTTATGCCTTGCTAGATCCAGAAGCGAGTTTATCTTTTGTAACTCCATATGTTGCTATGAACTTTGATGTTATTCTTGAGCAACTTAGTGAACCATTCAGTGTTTCCACACCTGTTGGTTAGTCTATTCTAACAGAGAGGGTCTATCGTGATTGTCCCATCTCTGTTAACCACAAGAGTTCCATGGCTGATTTAATTGAGTTAGACATGGTAGACTTTGATGTCATTCTTGGCATGGACTGACTTCATGCCTGTTATGCCTTAGTTGATTATAATACTCGAGTAGTCAAGTTTTAGTTTCCAAATGAGCTAGTCTTAGAGTGGAAAAGCAGTTCAGCAGTGCCTAAGGGTCGTTTCATTTTGTACCTTAAGGCAAGGAAGTTGGTTTCTAAGGGGTGTGTCTATCACTTAGTCCGAGTTAATGACTCAAGTGCTAAGATACCTCATATTCAGTCAGTTCCAGTAGTAAAAGAGTTTCCAGAAGTCTTTCCAGATGATCTTCCCGGAGTCTCTCTTGAGAGAGATAGACTTCGGTATAGATCTTATTCCAGATACTCGTCCTATTTCTATTCCGCCATACAGAATGGCACCAGCTGAGTTGAAAGAGCAGTTGAAAAACCTTTTAGATAAAGGCTTTATTCGACCAAGTGTCTCACTTGGGGGCATTCCGGTCTTGTTTGTGAGAAAGAAAGATGGTTCCCTTAGGATGTGTATAGATTACCGTCAATTGAATAAGGTTACCATCAAGAATAAGTATCCTCTTCCAAGGATTGATGATCTTGTCGATCAGCTTCAGTGTGCTTCCTGCTTCTCGAAAATTGACCTCAGATCAGGTTACCATCAATTGAAAGTAAAGGAATGTGACATTCCAAAGACAGCATTCAGGACCCGTTATGGTCATTATGAGTTTTTGGTCATGTCGTTCGGCTTAACTAATGCACCAGCAGAGTTCATGGATCTTATGTATAGAGTCTTCAAACCTATTTAGATATGTTTGTTATCGTCTTCATTGATGACATACTAATCTATTCAAGGAATGAAAAAGATCATGCTAGTCATCTCAGAATAGTTTTTCAGACTTTGAAAGATAAGAAGTTGTATGCCAAGTTCTCTAAGTGTGAGTTTTGGCTTGAGTCTGTGGCATTTTTAGGACATATTGTGTCTGGAGAGGGAATTAAAGTAGATACTCAGAAAATTGAGGCAGTGCAGAATTGGCCTAGACCCACATCTCCAACTAATATTAGGAGTTTTTTGGGTTTAGCTTGCTATTATAGAAGGTTTGTAGAGGGATTCTCGTCTATTTCATCTCCTTTGACGAAGTTGACTCAGAAAATAGTGAAGTTTCAATGGTCTGAAGCTTGTGAGAAAAGCTTTCAGGAATTGAAGAAGAGGTTGACTACTGCCCCAGTGTTGACCTTACCAGAAGGTACTCAAGGTTTTGTGGTGTATTGTGATGCATCTAGAGTTGGCTTGGGTTGTGTCCTAATGCAGAATGACAAGGTGATAGCTTATGCCTCTAGACAGTTGAAGGTTCATGAGAAGAACTACCCAACCCATGACTTAGAGTTGACTGTGGTAGTCTTCGCTTTGAAGATTTGGCGTCACTACTTGTATGATGTTCATGTTGATGTATTCACTGACCACAATAGCTTACAATATGTGTTCACTCAGAAAGAACTCAATCTCAGACAGAGGAGGTGGTTAGAATTACTCAAGGATTATGATATGAGTATTCTTTACCACCCAGGTAAGGCTAATGTTGTTGTTGATGCTTTAAGAAGGTTATCTATGGGTAGTACCACCCATGTTGAAGAAGGTAAGAAAGAGTTAGCAAAAGATGTGCAGAGACTTGCACACCTGGGAGTCAGACGTATGGATTCAACAAAAGGAGGAATAGTGGTGACGAACGGGGTTGAATTATCACTAGTGTCAGAGGTGAAGGAAAAGTAGGACCAAGACCCCATTTTGCTGGACTTGAAGGCAAATGTTCAAAAGAAGAGAGTATTAGCTTTCGAACAAGGGGGAGATGGTGTGTTAAAATAACAAGGTAGATTGTGTGTACGAATGGTGGATGTACTTCAAGAGAGGATCATGGAAGAAGCTCATAGCTCCAGATATTCCATCCATCCGGGTTGCACCAAAATGTACCGTGATTTGAGAGACGTATATTGGTGGAATGGTATGAAGAAGGATATTGCAGAATTTGTTGCCAAATGTCCGAATTGCCAGCAAGTGAAAGTTGAACGCCAAAGGCCTGGTGGTTTGGCGCAGAATATAGAACTTCCAGAATGGAAGTGAGAGATGATTAATATGGACTTCATCACAGGTTTGCCAAGGTCTCGCAGACAACATGATTCCATTTGGATGATTGTAGACAGAATGACTAAATCAACCCATTTTCTACCTGTAAAGACTACCCATTCAACAGAAGATTATGCCAAGTTATATATTCAAGAGGTGGTAAGACTTGATGGAGTCCCAGTGTACCGCCCCAGAAGACGTTACATTAAAACCCAGCGTTTTCAGGAATGAGGCAGCACCGTCGAGGCTCAGTCGGCGTACAAATTCTATTCCGTCTTTCGGAGATATTTTGGAGACCCTTGAGGAGCAGGTTGGGACCATGACTTTCAGCCAGCAGAGGGCCCAGCAGAGGGACAAGACTGCCCGAATTTAAGGAACACTCCACCTTACCTTTGACTTACCAAGCCATACTTGTAGTCCATTATTTTTAGGGAATTTGTCCCAACGTTTTTAGCTTTTCTTTTCAGCTTTAGACATATATAGTAGTGTTTCATTTGTATGTA
>JAJOOR010014469.1:0-17575 GCA_036250505.1 Solanum acaule | reverse complement strand
ACTGCTGAAATACCAGATAATGACAAAGAGATGGTTGAAGATGTAGCCAACGTACAGAAAGAGAAAAAAGAAAGCCCTGAAGATCATGCCATTGAGAAAGGATCAAAGGAGAGTGACAAATCTAAGAGTAGGGCTCAGAAGAAAGATCGGAAGAGGAAAAGGAAAGTGGAGGACAAGAAGGAACTGAAGCCTAAAACACCTCTGGCTACAACAATTGTACGCCCTGTACGCCAACGCAAATCTGTTGAAAGGCTGGTTGCGTCTATTGAAGGAGAACTCACCAAGGAAATCTATATTGAAAAGGTCCAAGATACCAGTGCAACTTTGTTGTCTTTATCCTTTTATGATTTGGGTCCGGACTGCAAATTTATGATTGTTTATGAAATTAATTTTATGATCCATCTTGTTTGCAGGGTCGTGGAACTGCACTGCAAGATATTCCGAATGGTATATTACTTACTAGTCCACTGATTAAACATGCATTCTTTGAAATGGTCACATATCCCGCAGGATATAGATCTTAAGATAGATATCAGTTGGAGATGTTATTTCTTCTTTGCTTTTTCTTATGCACGCTGTACAATCTTACTTTCTAGTTGTTTGTTCTTGATTTAGCACATGACTATTAACTTACCAGGGTTAACCAACATGAACCAACCTGTCCTCCAAGTTGATTGCTGGGACTGAAAAATATGGTGGGTTGTGATGTACAGTAAGAAACTACAAGAAAACGAAAAGCATATAACTCATATGAGCTGCTTCTCCCAGTTTCTATTGTTTTATTAGATGGAGCTTCACTTGGATCATAAAAAACAAATAGTAGTGAAAAAAATTGAGGCATACCATTTATATTTGTTCAAATTGATATGACTGTGATTATGACCAAATATAATTGGTATAGGAAGTATCTTACGCGCGCTATGTGTTGCAAGTTTGGCTCAGTGAGATGTTTGCTTTTGTTGGGGTTCGTTTCCCATCAAATAGAGGAGGAAAAAGGAAAAAATGAGTTAAATAGTAGTTCAATATGTTAAAATGTGACGAAAGATAGACCACTACCTACATTGCTTTTATCTTGTTCTCGTTTAAGTTGCATCTCCATACAACTTATCTAGTGGTACCCTCTGGTCTGCATGAATCCTGATCTGACTTGTGACTTTTGTTATATTACCTTCTTTTCTGCATGTGTGCATTCTACAGCTATAGGTATTTGATTTAATCTTGGCTTTGTTACCCCTCTCACTTGATTATATTTTCCTTTGAATCACAGTTTCATTTGTCCCCTCGTGTATGAGAATGTGGTAATTGGGGGGGTCCTAGTCCCCGAGACTTTGTTACCCAAGTTCTTTGTTGTATCTAGCGTTGGTTTTGCTAGTCTGTGAGTTTCCATTTTCTTTTGTGTGTTTCTATTGTTTTTCATAATGATGTGTTGATTCAAAATATTATGTATCAGTGGCATACAAATTATCCAAAAGGAAGACTGATGACACTCTCAAATTGCTACACAATATTCTCTTTGGACGACGAGGAAAGGTGACATGTTGATTTATAGCTTATTGCTGTTGATTGGTTTCTCTTTATTGTACCGTTTTCTGCTTACCAGTGATGTTCTGGTTGGCATGCTGGATTATATGCCTTGCATTCTTAATTCCCACTTCCTGACAAAGGAAAGGTGTCTTGGTGTTGCTATTGATTTCTCTTCTGTAAGTACCTCAACAGGTATTTGAAAGAAGGAGGAAGCTATGATCCCATTTTAGGGTCAACTTATGTAATCCTGAGCTCTATCTATATTTATACTTATATATATAAAAAATCTATATATTTACTGACTATTTTGTAAATTAGATTACCCAAAAGTATTGGACCGTAATTATCTTTATATATTCTCAAATGTGTGCTATTTCAGACAATCATATGTTTCCAGTTTCCAATTTTGGTTGGAATTAACTCTTATGGCTCATTTGGTTTTGTCATATAACTTTGCATTTCTAATGTAATGTTTTGTTTTCAGTATTCGTATTGGATCACTTGCTCCCCAAGTCCCGACTCATGGAATTAAGAAACATCTTCAAGAATGCTTAAAGACAATATGCTATTTCCTCTCTATTTCTTCTTCACTTTCTTTCTGTTGATACTTTGTGTTTATAGTTCTTTTCCTTTGCAGGCAGCTCAATTCAAGAGTAATATTTCACAGTTTTCCGGCCTTGTGTGGCATGAAAATGAGGTAATCAATGAGTCTCATTTTTAAGAAAGTGAACTCTTCCTTTTTTGGTTTATGCCAGGTGTGGGTATGGCAGGTTGGGATAGAGAAGATTTGACTATAAAATTTCTCATTGGCCATTGCTTTCTCATGCGAGGCGGTCTATATATCTTGTTCATTGTCTAATTGTTGGGCTCTTAATCTAATTTGAGTAATTTTCGTTTATAATGATCCAAAAATTCTTGAGCTTTAGAGCCTTAGACTACTTGACTTTTTTTGCAGGAAAAACAAAAGATGAAAGTAAAAGAAAAGCTTGACAAGTGTGTCAAAGAGAAGCTGTTGGAATTATGTGATGTACTAGATATACCTGTTGACGAGGATACATCAAGAAAGGTGTGTTCATATATTACCACATCATATTAAGCTTTATATGCCATTAGTTATTTCTTCTGTGTGTTCGTGACTTCTCTTAAAAGATTCTCAACTAATTCTATGTTTTATGTTTCAGGAAGATTTAGAATCACAGTTGATGGATTTTTTAGATGCTCCTCATCCTACGACATCTGAGTTACTTGCCGAAAAGGAACAGGTTGGTTGCACGACCTTTTTGATTGCAATGAAATATTTGTGACTTCTTCCATTTGTACAGCATGCTTATTCACCCCTGGTGCATTGAACAGTCAAGTAAAGGAAAGAAGAAAAAGAGTCCTTCATCAACAATTGGTAGTTTGGAAGGTTCAACTAAGGTATCACTCTTTCTTATTAACATTTGAAAGTTGACTTGATTGCAAGGCAACACCATTTGAATGTTTTAGCCATGGACTAGTGAAATTGTTCTAACCTGTTTGAACTTACTAAATTTGAGACACAACCTTCCATTTACTGCACTTAGGTTTACACCCTTGAGATTTGAGATGTGAAATCACGTTATCTGGCTTACTGGTATTGAAGTTGTCAATCACTTTTGTGAACGTAATTCTGCTGATCTAAATGGTTTTCTCTCTGAAGCTCCACTGAGTTCTGATCTGGGGACGAGAGTACAAAATCTTTCATGCCAGGACACATGCCATATTTATCTGACATTATTCACTGTCTAGTATGGGAAGTGTTTGGGTATTGGGATTTTGTGAACCCTTAAATGGTGTATTTAGCTTTTCGCGTTTGAGGTTGTTTCATTCTTTCAAATTTTAAATAGACGACAACAACATACCCTGTATAGTCCCACAAGTGGGGTCTGGGAGGGTAGAGTGTACAAACCTTACCCCTCCTACCTTGGCAGGTACATAGGTTGTTTCCAATTGACCCCTGGCTCAAGGAATCAAATTTTAAACAGAAACCAGAGAAAATCTAGAAGAAAAAAGGAGACTCACCAACCATGTAATTGTGTTTGTGGGAACTTTTCCTATCATGATCTCTGTGTCTGGTATGTTCTGCAGAGTCACAAGAAGAAGAAAGCGCATGAACCAAAAGACGACCAGGAGAGATCAGATGGCGAGATGTCAAAACAAACTAAAAGTGAGGAGAAAGACGGTAAATCTGAAGAAGGATCCGAGAAGGACAAGAAGCAGCATAAGCGAAGTTCAAATAAATCATCGAAGAAGGAATCTGCCGGAGAAGTTAAAACCAAGAAAACACCTTCAAATTCATCAAAAAGCTCAAAGAAAAATGATAACAATGATGCAAATCCAAAAGTGCATTCAAAGAAGAAAACTACTGAAGTAGTTAAGGGAAATTCATCTACACCAAAGAAGCCTAGTTCAAAAGACAACACTGGTGAGAATCATTGTTTACTCCCATTTGAGTGTACTCTCAAAAATTCTCGTCAAGATGATCAATGATTTGTATATGAGTATCTTCATAAATTTCTTCGTTATGTGTGTTGTGTATCCATCTGAAATTGTTTTCTTTGTTTTTGTATATTTTTTTTTGCTTAAATCCTTTCTTTATTAGCTTATCTGATTGTGCAGGGAAAAAAGTTCCAAATGGGAAGGGCCATAAGAAAGCAGATAAATTGAAGCCAAGTGATGATGAACTCAGAAGTGCAATTTGTGAAGTTCTAAAAGAAGTTGACTTTAACACGGTGAGGAATGAACTTTGAGTTCTGTACTTTTATCGCGCTTCTGTTTCTCTCCTTAATAGTAGATTTCGATTGTCAAATCCCTGTTTAGATGTTCCATGCTAATTTAAAATAAGTTGTTTTTCCCATCTGCCTAAGCTTTGGTGGGTAGAGTGACTCGATATCAATGGTGAGAGGTAGTAGGTACCCAGTGGAATAGTTGAACCGCATGCAAGTTGGGTCAGGACAACCATTATCCCGTTCGAAAGAGAAAAAACAGAGGACATGTTTCTTAGACCATTTCAAGATGGTGCTCTTCGTCCTTCACATTTTGGTGATCATAGTTCCCAGAATAGGTATTGATATTCCAAAATTTATTTTCCTATGTGGCTAACATCATTTGTTTATGCTGCAGGCCACCTTTACCGACATTGTGCAAATACTTGGTAAGTGTCCTGTAAAAACGGTTTTTCTGTTCTTTGGTCATACAAAGTACGCGGTTTTGACCAAGTTAAAAGTTTTAAAACTTGATATTACATCCTCTACGAGGCGATGGTAATACAATTCTGAAAATCCAACTGATTAGTTTGTCTTTTTACCAGCCAAGCGGTATGATACAGATCTTACACCCAGAAAGATATCTGTGAAGAATATGATCCAGGATGAGCTCACTAGGCTAGTCGATGAGGCTGATGAAGAGGACGAGGAAGAAAATGCTGAAGATGAAAAACAGCCTTCTGTCCAAGGTACAGAGGCTTGAAAGCATAGAACATACCAAGGAAAGGTAGCCTATATCGTCTCTCGGTTGATGTCTGAATACTGTTCCATAATGATCTCGAACGGGTGCAGTTTATTGATAGTGTTTCACCTTGTTGTTCAACTCACTGGCTAGTAAGTCATGGAACTAGAAATGACAGTTTTTAATGCAGGATTGCAGCTTACTGTGTAAACAGCATTTGTAGTCTTTTTTCTTCTTGGAAACACTGATCTTTTCATGTACTATAAAGGGGTCGTTGTGTTTTCAACCTATGTATAACTAATACATGTATTATTCCTAACAATCGATAAAAAAACGTCAACATAAATAATCACAACATTACTAATACACTTTACTCAATACTTTTCTTATACGCTCTATCAAACGATCCCTAAATGCTAGTGTTGTAAGTAACACTCATTTGAGACTATCTTAGCCATTGTACAACTACTGTGCCTCAATCCGAATTAAGTTGGGGTCGGGTATATGAATCCTCTAGTGGAATTTGTAAGCCAATGAGTCATTTGATTCTATTCAATATACAAGTGATGTAGATTTACATTCCTTCATCTGCAGAAAGGAATATATGTTAACTACTCTTGTCTCTGGATTAGATTTTTGAAATTACATGTCAAGTCTTGTTCTTAAATGAAGAAGTGAGTATTAATATAGCCGACTCCAATTTATCCGGAAGGTATAGTTATTGTTGTTATATATGGTTGTGAGATATGATTCTTGCAATGCGAATTTAAGAAAAACAAAAATATTGGACGAATAATTCAAGAAATCAAATTTATTTAGAATTTGTAAGTTGTTGTAAAATGAATGTCCACACAATATACTTTGTGTCCAAGTAAAATACTTTGTGGCCAAGTTACTTTGTTCCCAAGTTACTTTGTTCCCAAGTTTTATAACCTATAAATATATCCCCTCTTATGCAACAACAACAAGAAGTAAAAAAACATACTACTCCCTCTGTCCCAATTTATGTGACATATTTCGAATTTCAAGATTCAAACAAGTCTATCTTTAATCGTAATTTTTTCATATATCTTTTAAATATTTTGAATTATCAATTATTGTGACTTATAGTACTTTTTATGTAGTTTACAAATATATAAATTTCATTTTGAAAAGAATTGAAGATTTCATGAGCAAATTATCGATCAAACTTAAATTGTTTGACTCTTGATAATATATCTTTTAAATATTTTGAATTATCAATTTATGTGTTACATAAATTGGGACAAAGGGAGTATTATAAAGGAAAGTTTCAACTACTATTACTTTGCGTCTTTCTATCTCTACTCTTTTTTCTTTTTTTTTTTGGTTTTCCACTTGGTGTCTGGAGCCCACATTGGAGCTCCGACTAAATTCGGATCGCGCTCTGCAGGGCCCATTCAGGGGTGGCGCTCCCAACATAATTTTCTCCAACCCAAGGCTCGAACCCGACACATTTGATTAAGGGTGAATGACTTCCACTAGAACACTACTCTTCTTAATTTCAATTTAGTATACCAAATTTGGTTAAAACTTGGGCAGCAAATCGATAAAAACCCGACCCGTCGGACTCGGCCCTATTTTAAAATTCGGAAAGTGAAGTCCGTAATCATAACCCTAATTTCATCCTCTCGTTTTTTCTCTCCTTTATTATCCGGCGACCGGCGATCGGTGATCGGAGATATTCTTATCGTTTTTTCTATATCAAGTTGTTCAGCATGGATGATTATCAGGAGATGGAGAGGTTTGGTATGGAGAACGATTTTGAAGATGGACAGTGGATCGGTGGTGAATTCTACTATCGGAAACGGAAAGAGAAAAAGCAAGTTCAAACCAAAGATGATACGCTCTATGGTGTTTTTGCTTCTGGCGATAGTGATTCTGACTATGAAGGATCATCCTCTAAGAAGCGAAAAAAAGGTTTATCATCGAAACCTGACCTAACCAAACCTGTTAATTTCGTATCAACTGGAATTGTTATGCCTAACAAAGAAATTGATCAGAATTCCAAAGAGGAGAATGAGGAGCAGCTAATGCCAGAAGAAGAGAATAAAGGTTTGGGATTGGGATTTGGGGCAGCATCTGTTGGCGGCCTTGGATTTGGTACTAGTAGTAGTTCGAATAATAATAATAATGCTGATGAGGTTGAAGCTGATGGGGGAAACTTTCTGCCCACTGCTTTTGGTAGGAAGATCAAAGAAGGTGCTCTAAGACGTGAGAAGGAAAGGGAAAAGGAGAAATCTATGTTGGCGAAGAAATCTTCGCCGTCTGAATCAGGGAGAAGGGAACCTGGTGGTGATGTTGGTGGCTTTGAGAAGTTTACCAAAGGGATAGGGATGAAGTTGCTTGAGAAGATGGGTTATAAGGGAGGTGGGTTGGGTAAAAATGAGCAAGGAATTGTGGCTCCGATTGAGGCAAAGCTGAGGCCTAAGAATATGGGAATGGGATTTAATGACTACAAGGAGACTAGTAGTGCACCAGCTCTTCAAGAATCAGATGGAAAGCAGACTGTTGCTCGTCCTGCTATACTACCTGTGGAAGGTCGATCAAAAGAGAAGCTTTGGTCAAAGCAAGCTAAAAAAGTGAAGAAGGTTTATGTTACAGCTGAAGAGTTGTTAGCTAAAAAGCAGGAACAGGGCCTGGAAACTGTTCAGAAGGTGTTTGATATGAGAGGTCCACAGGTTCGAGTCTTGACGAATCTGGAGAACTTGAACGCGGAAGAAAAAGCAAGGGAGAATGATGTTCCAATGCCCGAACTTCAGCATAATATCAGGTTGATTGTGGACTTGGCAGAACTTGACATACAAAAGATTGATAGTGATTTGAGAAATGAGATGGAGACAGTTGTTGCTTTGCAAAAGGAGAAGGAGAAGCTTCAAGCTGAGGCAGCTCGTCAAAAAAGGCAGTTTGATAATATGGAAGAGATTGTAGGTGTATTGGACCGGATAGGGGAAGAGAGCACATCTGGTACCCTGACCCTAGACTCCCTTGCAAAAGCATTTGCAGACTTACAGCAGCAGTATGTTGAGGAATACACACTCTGCAACTTGTCAAGCATAGCGTGCTCATACGCTCTGCCTTTGTTCATTCGAATTTTTCAGGGATGGGATCCACTTCAAACTCCAACACATGGATTGGAGGTGGTTTCACTGTGGAAGGATCTTTTGCAAGGTAATGACATTTTTGCTATCTCTGATGCTGCATCTCCTTATACTCAACTATTTATGAAAGTTGTGTTCCCTGCTGTTAGAATATCTGGCACCAATACCTGGCAGGCTAGGGACCCTGAACCAATGCTTCGTTTTTTGGATTCTTGGGAGAAGCTATTGCCTTCTTCAGTTCTTCAGTCAATACTGGAAAACATTATTTTGCCCAAGTTATCAGCTGCTGTGAACTCCTGGGATCCACGTCGAGAAACAGTTCCAATACATTCCTGGGTTCATCCATGGTTGCCCTTATTGGGTCAAAGATTGGAAAGTTGCTACCACACTATACGTAGCAGATTGGAAAGTGTACTGCATGCTTGGCACCCAAGTGATATGTCTGCATACTACATACTGTCTCCTTGGAAGACTGTTTTTGATGCAATTAACTGGGAAAAACTGATGGTCCGATTTATTGTTCCAAAGTTGTTAGCAGTGATGCATGAATTCCAAATAAATCCAGCAAATCAGAACCTTGATCAGTTCTATTGGGTCCGTACTTGGGCTACTGCTATTCCCATCCATCACATGCTTCCAATACTGGATATATTCTTCAACAAGTGGCAAGAAGTTTTGTACCACTGGTTATGCTCAAACCCGAACTTTGAAGAAGTCACGAAATGGTATTTGGGTTGGAAGGAACTTATTCCACCTGAACTTCAAGCAAATGAACACATTCGCTATCGACTAAATCTTGCTCTAGACATGATGAACCAGGCTGTTGAAGGCTTGGAGGTCGTTCAGCCTGGTTTGAGGGAGAACATAAGTTATCTCAGGGTTCTTGAACAAAGGCAATTTGAGACTCAGAAAAAAGCAGCAGTACAAGCTCAATCCCGCCCTTCCGTGGGATCAAACAGTGGTATCCAAATGGATGGTTCAGGTAGTGGGGTTGACATGAGCATGAAAGAAGTTATTGAAGTTCATGCTCAAGAGAATGGCTTGCTGTTCAAGCCTAAGCCTGGCAGGATGCAAGATGGTCATCAGATATATGGATTTGGTAACATCAGTATTATTATAGATTCCCTCAATCAGAAGGTATTTGCACAAGTTGAGGACAGGTGGTCTTTTGTGTCACTTGAGCAGCTGTTGGACCTGCATAATCGATCTGGGTTAAAGCGTCGATAGATGTCTTAAGTTCTTAAATGTTGTGTATGGAAGCAACTCCAGCCTCTGATACATGTCTTCATGGATATTTCTGCAGTGGATCTCTTAGTATGCCATAGTAAGTCATGAGAAGATTAAACACGTTTT
The DNA here is from genome assembly GCA_036250505.1 of Solanum acaule. NCBI lineage: Eukaryota > Viridiplantae > Streptophyta > Magnoliopsida > Solanales > Solanaceae > Solanum > Solanum acaule. Next base: position 8,111 of record JAJOOR010014469.1, on the reverse strand, counting down.
TTCACTAGTGGCATTTTATCTGCTCTTTAATGACCTTATTAAACTTGTAAGTTCTCATCATCCTACTTGGGCATCCAGGCAAAATCAGTAGAAATGAGGGAGATGTAAGTGCCAATCTTTCTAGCTCAGATAGCAGTCCTTCAAAAGTTTTGCGTAGATGTTGTATTGTAATTGTTTGTGATTTTCTTTATAAGAAGTATTAAATGTTCCATAAACTTTGTTACTGTTTCATAGATTTGTTATTATTGACCTTCTAGATTAGGACTCTAATCTGTTATATTTTGTGGAGGCACTCAGAAGTTGCTGCTTCAAGACGGGTTAATTTAGAAACAATGATGAATGAATGCAAAGGAATTGCCTTGTTCTCCTAAGAAAGTAGACTATAGACAATAATATGCAATATATGATCATATAAAAGACATGCAAGTTCTACAAGTATTGTTTTATGCTTCAACTCTTTACTGGTAACTGGTATAAATGGACATAAAGCTTGGAAGAAGATGGCATCTACTGTAGCAGTAGAGACACCGAAAACTATTCAGAAAAGATAACAAGATGGTGATGGTTCTAAGACAGGATTGATAGAAATATTCTACCAAAAGCATTAATGAAGAGTGGAATCATGAGCTTTTACATCATATTAGTGATTAGTGGAAATGCTCCTTTCAAAGGGAACACTGAAAGAAAAACAGCAATTACGCGAGAAAATGTTCAATGGACATGGCAATTCCTCAGTTGATATAGCTTTCCTAGTCTATGTAATTCTATACTATCCAAGAATATATGCAATAGGTTAGCATATCAATCTGTAGTCAGATGGGGGCCTTCCCCTTTGATTTTGACTGTGATTTGGCCTGTGTACTTGATGATCTTCCTCTGTCCTGTTCATCATCATGTTCTTTCTCTCGGTCCCTGTGCCTATGACGATCAGCATTATCATCCCTATGATGACCACGCTTGTGTTCCCTATCTTGATGCCTCTCAGGGTCATGGTCACGGCCTCTAGAGCTTCCAACATCTCTATCATCTTGGCGTCTCCTTTCTTGCCAATCATGATCACGCCCTGAAGGTTCTCTGTTGTCTATATATCTTCTGTCTGCAGAATCAGGCCTATCATTTTCTCTGTTACTAGGCCAAGTGCCCCTATCACGGCTTTCTTCTCCATACTGATAATCAGATTCTGCCGCATAACTTGACTCTCCTGCCCTGTAGCCATGCTCATCTCCAGTCCGTCTGACCATATTAGGCCCCTCCATACCAGCACGAGGCATCATTCCTATACTATTCATGGGCATTCCTCTCCTAAAATGTGCAGGTGGAAATGGAGACAACCTACCTGAAAAAGGTAGAGTTAGACCACCAGAAAATCCTCCATAACCACCCATTCTCCCCATAGGCCCTCTGAAAGCAGAATAAAAGCCTTGACCCATCATTGTTTGAGGATGAATCAATGAAGATGCAGCACCTATACCTTGTCTGAGTCCACCTCTAGCATTCCCCATAGGCCCTCCGAAACCAGGATGAAATCCTTGACCCATCATTGTTTGAGGATGATTCGATGAAGATGCAGCACCTATACCTTGTCCGAGTCCACCTCCAGCATTCCCCATAGGCCCTCCGAAACCAGGATGAAATCCTTGACCCATCATTGTTTGAGGATAATTCGATGAAGGTGCAGCACCTATACCTTGTCCGAGTCCACCTCCAGCGTTCCCCATAAGCTCTCTTCCTACAACGCAATCAACCCTATTTCTCTTAGGACCAAGTGGACCCCTAACCCCCATCATCTGAGGACCTGCTCTGCCCAAATTCCCACCATCTTGAAAATTACCAACAGTAGCATTGTACTGATTAATTCGATTCACTGAAGCGGTCTGACTTAGACCATAATACAGATTAATTCGATTCATCCATCCCTCTTCCAAGCTCTTTAGCGAAGATGGTGAAGCAAATCTGACCACACAGGCCCGCCCATTGAAATAATGTCCATCCATCCCTTCCCTACATGCCATGGCAGCTGCAGGTTCAGAAAACTCAGCCCGACAATATCCATTCGACTTCCCAGAAGCTATTTCATCAAAAAACTTAACATCCTCCACAGTTCCATATCTGCTTAACTCTAACTCCACTTGAGCATCTGTTGTCCACCAATGCAGATTACCAACAAATAAAATCGTCCCTCCACTACCGTCTCCTCCACCTAAGGCCCTGGAACTGCCCATACTACCCATTGCATTCCCACTAACCATTCCTCGTCTAACCATGTTACCGTTCCCTGAATTCCCAACATTACTAGAATTTCCTAAAACGTTAGCACTAGCAGCAGTAGGCCTTTGAATTATCTCTCGATTCACAATATTACTGCTAGCATTCTTCGCTAAATCAGCCATCTTACCCGACGGATCACTACACTCAATCTTTTTCCCACCAGCAACAGAAGTCTCTAATCTTGCTGCCGGTACCAAATCTCTATCTCTCATTTCATTCCCCCTAACTGCCATATCCCTAGACCCATCAACTCCACTCGAAATCCTAGACGCTACAATTGCAGCCGTCACAGCAGCATTGTCAGTCTCCTGACGCAGCTCGACCACCTTCTCTTCCTCCTCACTCTTCCAAACTGACTGAAGAAAATTCTCTCCAATATTGATATTGTTATAAAGATCCTCATAATCATCATCTTCTTCTTCTTCTTTTTCAACGAGAAACCCATCATCCGCAACAGCTGGAATAGCTTCATTCCTATGGCCATCCCCCAACCCCCCACCTTCATTTTCATCCATGGCTGCTTCGAGAAAGAAGTTGGGGTTAAGTTCTTGACTACTTGTTACAACCCCAGAAACTTGATTTTGATGATAACAATATGAAATGCTTCAAAAAACGAACACCAAAACACACCCTAATCAAAAGAAAACTTCAGAAATTGAGAGAACTAATTGATCTTCCATTGATGAACACTAACAGTACACAAAGACACAAACAGTGAAAACGAATTTCGGTTCCAACTGTATGTATTACTCTTCAAGATTCTGCATATTCTGTTATACTTCTGGTTTAGGAATGGTTTATGGTAGAGATAGAGAGGTTACATTTATTGGCGTAGTATTTGAACATGGTGGGTATATATATAGAGAGAGAGATATTTTGCGAAGAAAAGACTAGACGTGAAAAAATTATGTGTACCATGTTAAAAAGTTATATATTAAAGGATAAGAAAAATTGGACTAATACACGTGAAAATTCATTTACTAATACACTCCCAAAACGTAGATAATCATGAATTACAATTTTGTGACCTTCAAACTCTTAAAAAGTTGATGTCAGTCCTACGGAGGCAATGAGTATCGCTTTCTAGATCATGTCGAATGGATCCATAGAATTTAGGGTCAAACTGAGTCGATCTGTTATATTCTGAAAAATCCATGAAATAATATACGTGAGAAACTTAGATAATCATGGATTCATGTTTCGTGATCTCTAAACTCCTAACAAGTGACTCGATCCTACAGAGACTAAGAGTATTGTTTATTAGGTCGTCACGAATGAACCCATAAAATTTGGAATCAAACAGAGTCAATTAGTTGTATTTAAAAAAAAATCATGATTAATACATATGAAAGCTGAAATAATTCTAACTTCATGTTTCGTGACTTGATATTGCCCAAAAAGTGATATGGTCCTTAAGAACAATGAGTATTGTTCACTATATCGTTTCGAATAGACTCAAGAAAATTGAGATCAAACGAAGTCTGTCTGTCATATTTCAGAAAATTTATGAAGTAATACACGCAAAAAAACTAAGATAATTGTAAATTTATATTTCGCGAGTAAAAAATTATCAATCCTATAGAGAAAATGAATACCATTCACCAAGTTATATTTTGAATGAATCCACATAGAAGATCAGACTAATAAACACGAAGAATTTTGCAATGAAAATATACATCTCAAATTGCACATTTACTTTTATCTTGTAGATATTAGATAAAATATTTATTTTAAATTATACATTTAGAATCATATCGAAAATGTTAAATCATTATGTAAGTTAAATATTTTATAGCAAAACATTCTTTATTTTAAAGTTATAAATCTACTAACAATAGGTATGGAGAAATGAAATGCAATCTTCCTCAACAAATTGAAAAATTCAATATTCAATAAGTTAATTTTTGCATTTGGAGTTTTTTTTTAATCATCCCAAATACAGGTCTAAACCCGTTTTTTTTGGGTTGAAGTATATAATTTTATTTTGTTTAAATATTTTTCTAAAACTAAACGTTGCAACGTTTGGTATTTGATTTTTTTCCCCCACAAAATTGCAACGTTAAGTTTTCACATTACTATATTAATTATCAGAAATCAAATTTTAATTAACATTAGCAATTATCCATTCTGTTTAATTTCCCGGTGACCGGAATATTCCCTGTGATATCAATTATCCTTTCTGTTTAATTTTCCGGCCACCGGGATATTCTCCGTGATATCGCTTTGTTAAACTACAAAAATGTACAGAGTATTTACCATTGCTTTATTGTTGCTTCATGTGATAAACTCCGATGGAGCAGCACCGCCGGCGAAATTGGATGCCCCTGTTTTTTCTCCGGTCTTTGCTCCGGCGAGTCCTTATGCATCGCCTGACAAATCTACGGCCACTCCGGAAACTTCTCCGGCAATTGCAATGTCTCCAAAAAGTAGTCCGTTTGCTTCGCCGGTTCAATCTCCGTCGAGAACTCCGCCATCGACTTCAATTTCGCCGGCTAGGACTCCATCGTCCAATGACGGTGCTCCGGTACCATTTAAGGCTACTCCTGAAACGCCGGTGAACACTCCTACAATATCCCCTAAAGCATCATCAAAGTTGCCGGCGTCTACACCGTCTATCTCGCCGATAAATTCTCCTGCGCCAATGCCGTCATCCAATGTGGCTGCTCCGGAACCATCGGCAATGACTCCTCTGCCGGGATTTAAAACTCCGGTGATCACTCCTGCAATATCTCCCAAAGCATCGTCAATCGTACCGGAGTTTACGCCGATAAATTCTCCTGCGACAACGCCGTCATCCACTGTGGCTGCTCCGGTTCCATCTGCAATTACTCCTCGTCTAAAATTTAAAACTCCGGTGATCACTCCTTCATCATCACCAGTGCCGAGGTCTCCTAAAACGAGACCGTCTGTTTCACCGGCGTACTCTCCGGCTACAACCTCTTCACCGGAACTCTCTCCATCGTCCACTGTGGTTGAAGATCCAGTAAGTGCACCTGTATTCTCCCATCCGGCATCATCTCCGGCAGCTTCACCAACAGATATTCCGACAAGCGCTGTGACTCCATCAATATCCTCAACTATTCCTTCAACTTCAATAACTCCGTCAGAGGCACCGGAGATGTTGCCTACAAGCAGTAGCTCTCCGATTCCGGCACCGGTCAATTTTTCGCCGGAGAGTTCACGAAGCGTTGTGACTGATACTTTCGCGGGAACTTCAAAATTTGAGGTGCCAATTTTTCTAAGTGGGCTTTCTATTTGGGCTGTTTTGTTAATTTGAAATTCAGTAAAGGCCCAATTTTTATGTATATGTAGAATTTTTTCCATTTGTAATATTCTTCTTTATAATTTTATTTTTATTTTTGGTATACAAGTGAAAAATGTAGAGATCTTTCTTTAATATGCCTGTAGCGGAGATCGGAGTTTCACATAAGAAGATTCAAATAATATTATTACGTTAATATATTGACCATGTCTTGATACTTACCGTTCAATGGATTCAGACTCGACCTAACTAGCACATTCTTTACCTTAATATACACAGAAGCTACGAACTAAGATGTCTCAAAGATGGAATTCATTCTGACAAGCTAACACAAACTTTAGTATCTTGGATTTGAATTTGTGATCTAAAATAATTCTTTAATTTCTTTAGTTAGTACACAAATATGTAATACCATAGGCTGGTGCATTGATGTTAAAATCAAATAATATTATAACGATAACTGTATTTTGAACATGTCTCGATATTTACCGTTCAATGGATAAGATAGGAGATATGAGAAAGAAAGAAACAGTAGAAGTTGAAAAGTATATAAAACTATTTATGATAAGACTGAATTTGGGCCTCAAAAACTCTTTTACATCGTAATGGTCAAAGTCTATAAAACTTGCTTTTTGAATTTCTTACTAATTGAAGTTGACCAAGTTTTAAAAATAAATTTGTAATCAAAGTTAAAAAAAAAAGTATTCAAAAGTTAAAAGATAAAATTGATTCTCTAAAATTTATTTAGACAATGGTGTATTTATACATTGAACTCGCTTGTCAAAATCATTAAGAATTGTGGTGAGATGAATAGAATTTCTCTATTCATAATCACAGGTCTAGTAGACTCTTAAGTATGCAAAAATCCTAGCTAAGAATGTTTCACTCTTAAATCAATCTTACACGATATAAATCTAAATTAATCAAAATACCAATATAAATATCCAATACCGAATTTGTATAAAACAAAAGAAATGATGTATGTATGAAACTTCCTTGTTCGACACATAGTAATGAGCTAAATCAATCATGTATCATACGTATATGTGTTTGAATTAGCTCATTACTATATGAGTCGTACAAGGAATTTTCATATTATGACACACTTGGTTTGGGAAGTTTTAAAAACAAAGTTGTAATTGAAGTCTAAAAAAGAGCATTTTAAAGTTAAAAGAATAAAATTGATAATCCTTATTTAGACGATTTTGTAAATATAAGTTTAACTCTCTCATCAGAATATGTGGTTAGATGGATATAATTTCTTCATTCTTAAGTTAATAGTTCGGATTCAAGTCTTGGATATAAAAAAAGGCTCCTTGAAAGCATTTCACCTTTAAATTTATATCTTACATAACCCAAATCTAAATCAGTCGGAACCTCAAATAACAACAATAACAACAAATACCCAACATAATTACGTAAGTGAGGTCGGAGATGATAGAATATATGCAATCTCTAGCTCTACTTCGTGGAGATAGAGAAGTTATACATGTTTGAAACATGTTTGTATTAGCTCATTAATATGAATCGTACAAGGAATTCATTATGACACATATTTCATAGGTAATTCTGTTACGACCCGATTCCTCGAGTCATGATGACACCTACTATAACCCACCAGTAGGTAAGCCAACCTCTAACCCGGAACAACAAGTAATGGGTCTGAGGGCAGAAACTAAACAAGAGTACGCAAAATTTAAGATAACAATATAAACAGGCGAAAGCAAACCAAAACATATATACCAATAAAGATCCCTCCCAGAACCTGAAAGTCACTAGTACAAAGCTACTAACAAAACGACTACAAGTCCTAAAAGTGGACAACAGAAACTGGACTGTCTCGAAAGGCAAAAGACAAGTCTATGTATACAGATGGAGACTGAAGTAGTACAAAACGCAGTGTGCTCACCCCCGTCTCCGGATCAAACTACTCCAAACTGGATCAACGCTGGCCACTAGTGCTCGGACCTGCATCACGAAATAGATGCAGAGCGTAGCATGAGTACCAAAACAGTAGGTACCAAGTAGGCATCATAGGCCGATTGAACTTGAAAAGTAAAGATGATATACCGTGAGTTTACAGTATTTCTAATACATTTCACTTATAAGTTGTGTGTGTCTAAGGCCTTTTTATAGTGGTTTTTATGTGTTTTTATCATGTTTTGCAGGAAAGATGTTCATGCGCGAAAGTATAGAGACAGCTGAAAGAAATGCAGAAACATGCCATTGACGGAGGTGATCTACAGACCGTAGGTCCATTTACGGTCCGTAGGTGATGACTGTAGATCAGCAGGCAATGGTATTGAGGACAAATCAGGGAAATCTGACCAAGTATGGAACCACGGTGTCCATTGATCCGTAGAGTGATACTGCGAGGGTTCCAGTACCTGATTTTTGAAGATTCCAAGTGTGGAGCTACGGAGGGGATTGACGGACCGTAGATCGATCTACGGTCCGTACTGCTAGTCCGTCGTTTGCTTCAAAGAAGCTGATTTTTGGAAGCGGAAATATTTTCCAAGTCCTGGCTGACGGAAGGGACTTACGGACCGTAGATCCATTGACGGTCCGTAAGTCAGTCTCG
>JAJOOR010014468.1:0-22709 GCA_036250505.1 Solanum acaule | reverse complement strand
CCCTATTAAATGTAAAATGTTTAATAATACTTACTTTTCATCTTCTACAACAATATTCATGAAAGAACTATTGTTGTCTCCTTGCTTTGACAATTGAATTGGTTCATATGAGACAACATGTCCAACAACATCTTAAAAATTAATTGAATTTTTAGTTATAATATTTACAATATAATGAAAATAAGTATATAATAATATTATTATTTACCAATTAGTTGATTCTCGTCGACGTTGTGCTGAATTTCCACTTCTTCAAAAGTGCGTAGCTTAAAAACATCCATATGAAAAGATGAATCTTCAATTTCAGTCACAATAGTATTCTGAGTGAATGTAAGCTTGTGTTGATGAGAATTAGATTTAAATTTCGAGTGACAAGGTGCTATCACAAAATATTTCATCCGATATAAACCATGATCATAAATCTTGTCTCTGAATGCGAATTTTTAAATTCCAGTTCATTGAGTTATTGGTAATTTCAGATAGTGTTATATTGCAAAGCCATATTTTGTATTTTGAAAGTCGACAGAAACATGTTTTAGTTTGACACAAATGGTATCTATATAGTACGTGATTTGAGATGGAGTTTTGTTGACACCCAATTTTGGTCTAACATTTTCTAAATTCGTAACTTTTATGTTATATTAATTTAATAGTTCAAATTTTTTTTAAAATAATTTTAAATAAGTTTATTGATAACTATCCTTATTTTTCAAAATTTAGGATTTTTTATCAGTTAATTTTAATTACATTATTTTTTGTCACAGCCGGTTGAATATATTCAATTATTTATTCATTTTGATTAAATCATTAGTTCTGTTAAATTGCATTTTTTTTTATATGTCATTAGTTACGTTCATTACATTTTTTAATATTCATTTTAATATTTTGCACAATGTAGAAATTCATTCGAATATGAATAAGATTTCATACACAAATATTTTATTAGCTAGTGGTTTTGGCCCATAATTTTAAGATAATGGTATTGTATAATAGGTGGTTTTCAATTTTCTATTTAAGCTATTTCTTAGTGATTAAGTTAGGGGTGGTGAAATATTTTTAGATTAGGGTTAAAAAAAATTAGATTTTTATTCACAAATTACTATTCATTAATTTTCCAACTGCCACCACCCCGGAATTCGGCCAAGCTCCGGCAACCCAAACCCCCCCATCATTTTCTCCTTTTTTTCCGGTGAAAACCCACCAGATTCAACTCCAAACCAGATCCCTAAGCCACCAGTGAAACAACCACCCAAACCCTTTTTCACTGCCTCCAGAACCCTTCTCCCATTTTTCACTTTTTCTGTCGAAGCAACAGACCAACCACTGCCTGAAAACAGCAGCAAGCCACCGTAAACCACCAGATCTCCACCCTTCCCTATCTCCAGCTCCCTTGGCCACCAGTGTCACGACATGAGTCTACACCCTGGACGTGGCCGGCACTTGAGAACCATTGTTGGTCCCCAAGCGAACCCTCATCCTGGCGACTACAAGCGGAAGACTAACTCAAGCATTCAAAAGCTTAAAAACTGAATATAATTCATGAAACTCAAATACAAAGCTTTAACTCAAATGAAAAACTCTGAATAAAAATAAATTATTCAACTCGTCATAAAATAGGTAACTTAAGTCTTTAAAACATTTAACAAAATAAATGAACAAACTTCTGAAACTCTACTTTCTATCTATGAAGCCTCTAAATGACAAAGATGGAAGTAGTCGGGACAAGACCCACAACCTCTTAACAACTAATCTAACTGAAAGTAAAAGTGGAACCCTCCGGAAGCAAGGAGGCTCACCATAGCTAACTCAAACTCCATGTGGTAGCAACGAAGCTCCTGTTGATGATCCTGAATACCTGAATCTGCATCGTGAAAAGATGCAGGCCAAATGGCTCAGTACGTGAAATGTACGAGCATATAAGGGGAATTCTAAAGCATAACATAATCTTGAACTTGATAAAAAGAAAACATACTTACCTTTTTTCAAACTTACTCAACTCAAGGATACTCAAAACTACTCAAACTTACTCAACTTAGAAGTACTCAAGGATAAGATACTCAAATCAATAATAACAACTCAGTGAAACTCAATAATAAGGTACACGACACAATGAAGCACAAATCAACTCAAGATACTCAACTCTGATATTCAACTCGAAGGTACTCAACTCAAAATACTCAACTCATGATTCTCAAGGATAAAGCAATAGTAAGAGATGCAATATATATGGAAAGCTGTAAAACTGTAGATAGCAACTCAATGTATTGAAAAATACAATAATACTCAATGTGTATATAAAAATACAATATAAATCTGTGGGAGTTTCTCTAACCAACAACCACCACTATGAGCCTAAGTGATGATACAACGTCTTGCCCACGCTGCCAGAACTGTCCTATAATTTGCCGTCATATAGAATGCCTTAACTAAGTAGATCCACTAGTCTATGCTAAAAAGCACTAAGGAGTCATCTAAAAAGTATGATCCTTTCTACCCATGATGGCTATATGGTTTATGGAGACTTGAGTTATTATGAACTCGCATCCCCATATCGGTGCTCAATACTACTCCCAAAATATACTCAACTCATATGTTTTAAAACAAAACTCTTTTTTTGGTTTGATATAATTACTCAAAACTTAGCTTAAAAGCTCTCTTGGAAATCGGTGTTTCCTTTCTTTTTCAAATGTGAAAACATTTTAACTCTTGGGAATACTTAGTTCCTGTATAGTCTTTGAAGGAATGAACTTTACTCTTACTCTTTACTCAACTCAAAGCTTAAGTCTTAAAACAAAGTTAAAACGTTTGTAAAAGACTTCTTAAGACATGGTTCATACCGAATTATGGACATGAACGACTCAATGCAAGATTTTCAGTAACCATAGGTAGAACTCAATACTTGGAACTTAAGAACTTCACTGATACTACTCATTTCAAGAATTCTCTACTCAGAGGGTTCATGCGGAATTATGAGCATGAACTACTCAACCCAAGAACTCAAAGATACTTCTCATTCAAGACTGTTCGACTTATAAGGTTCATGCGGAATTATGGGCATGAACAATTCAACTCAAGGACTTCATGGGTAACATATAATAGTCCCATGATTAGAAATATAATATCAAAGGGGATTAGGAACTCAATACTCAAGACTTAGAACTTGAAGATACTACTCCTCTCTAAGGTACTCAACTGATGGAGTTCATGCGGAAGATATGGGCATGAACGACTCGACTCAAGGGTCAAAATATCAACAAAGAACTCATATATACGACTCTTGTCATTCTCATACTTACTTACTCAAAACTTAGTTCAAATCAATAGTTGATCTCAAATGATTCACAATTGAACTCAATAATTTCTTGGACTCTACTCTTAACTGTCTCTTGAATGTGAATTATGAATTCAAGAGTTATGGTTCATGATATGAAGGATCGAGGTGATAGTGTAGACTCATAAATACATTCTCCTCACTCTAATGCTCACTTACTTGAGTCTTGGAACAAGTTACTAGAAGTTGTAGAAGACTCCACAAAAGGACTTTTTTAGAATATTCGAAAGAATTCTCAAAACTTAACTTTTAACTCTACCTTGAATTTGAATTATGATTTCAAGGTTATGATCATGTTATGAATGATTTCTAAGCGTTTAGAAGTAGCTTAGAGTAGTTAGAATAAAAAAGGAGTGAAGGTACCTTTCAAAAGAACTCAAATGGAGCAACCGATTGCAAATTGGACGGGGCAGGCAACCCTGAGGCTATGAGTGGCGCGGGGTGCCAGCCCCTAAACTTCAGAGCATACTTTGGGGCGCTCTGACTGGCGCGACGCGCCAGGCCCCAACCCAGAAGACCCAAAGAATTCTTTGCTCGTTTTCTCACCCTAATTCGCCTAGAATCGAACGGTTTCTTCCCCAATCATTTGGATTCAATTACTTAACATAAGTACACTCTAATGTATTAAATACAGCTCTCAAAACACCCACTTTAATCTCAAGAAATCATCAAAATCCCAAAAAAACAAAATTTAGGATTAACTTCAAGAACACTTCTCAAGAACTCATGAAGTACTCTAATCTTTCAACTTCAAGAATTAAATTTCGCTGAAAATAACATGATTGGTGTGTGGGTGAAAAAATCCAGCACTATGAAAGCTTACATACCTCTTAGGGATTAAACCCATGGCGAAAATCCGCAACAAAACGCAAGACTCTCGACGAACTCTTAGATCCTCTCCTCTTTTCTCTTCTTGAACTCTCAACTAAAACCCTAGGCATATATTAGGATTATAAAACTGAAACTAATAGGATTAGACCCCTAAAACATTACTAAAAATGAATTAAATCTGATTGGGTAAGGAAAAGACCAAAATACCCTTACTATTTTCGAGTAACTTTCCTTAACTGGACAGCCTGACTTCAAAAGGGCATATCTCACTCATCTAAACTCGACATTTAGGAAACTCGGTGGCGTTGGAAAGATAATTCAAAGATCTTTCATTGGGTACCTTGTAGCCCACCTAACTCATCATGTACTGAAAGTTATTGTCGTTTGAAGTTGACCCAAAGCTTAAAGGAACTTAGGAATGACTTGACTGAACTCTTTTTAGTTCTTCTTGGAACTCAAGGTGCTACATTTAGTGACCTTAACACTCAAGAAATTTTAATTTCCTCGGTAAAATCCTACTCACAACGAAGGATGATTCGAGTCTCAGTTCAAAAAAATTTCTCGAGTGTTACAACCAGAAACCAACCAAACGACCCCAAAACCGATCAACAACAGCCGCCAACGACCAAATCGCCACCCAGGAGACCAGTACCCTTTCCACCGGCGAGCAAAAGAGCTTAAAAACTCACACTACAACCCTTGTTTTCCCCGTTGTTCGCTGCAACCAGCAACTCCGGTGAGGATTTCAAAGCTCCGATGAACCGGAGCAGCATAAAAATGCCGCCAGTCCCATTTCCCTTTCCCTTTCACGTTTTCTACTTCATTTTTACAGGTATTTTGGCTCAAAGTTGGTGAGATCCGACGGAAACACTATTTCCCACCACCACGTCGTTGCCGCTCCAAACTCCGGCGAAACAACTCCGAACAACGACCACGCAGCGAGTTCGAAGCTCCAATGAAGTAGTGATGCCAACATGACCTCCGGCAAACAAGTAATCCTCTATATTTTATGTTTGTCGTAACTATTTTGCTTCGTTCATTGTTTTTCCAGATCTGGCCGGAGTTTGATAAAGTTTGTCTTCTCCGATTAGGTGTGTTGATATTATACCGTGTTAATGGTTAAAGATTTTTTTCAATTATGATTTCATTCTCAACTTATGGATCTTTTATTAGGATAGTTACTATCTTATTATTTTATATTGTTAATTGTTTATGACCTTATTCATTTGTTGACATTTTCTTTTGGGTTAAGTTTTAATGTCTATTTGAGTTTTCAATTAACTGTGATTCCTTTTTGTTTGAATTAATACGTTGTTATGGTCAGTTGCTACTATATTCATGGTTGATTTCATTTCTTTAGTTTATAAAAAATATTAAGTTGTTTTTATATTTATTTATTATAAATAGATGTTATGGCTGCCACTTATATTTTATATTTCCTGTTTATTTTTTATTTTTTTTCTATTTTAGTTGTCGTTTATTTTTCTTACTTTTTATTTAGTATAGTATTTATTAATTGGTCTGTCTTAATATTTCATCTTTTCTTGTGTTTACTATTATAGTGTTGTTTTTGTTATGCTTAGCTTGATCCGGCATTTACTTTGATATTTTTTAACAATAGTTTCATATTATATTATTTTATTGATATCGTATGATTTTTGTTGAAATGAGTTAAAATGACCAATGAAAAAATTTCTTTGTCGGTTTTGGAGGCCTCCTCAATGTTAAAAGACAAAAATTTAGTTTAAGTTCATATTTTTGTATGTTAAATTGGTTGATGAAGAAATTACCGTCGATTTCCAAGGCCTCCCATGTATATAAGACATATTTTTATTTTTAAATTGTTATTTGATTTATTCATATTTATTTATTACTAACACTTTTATTAAGTGTCTTTACAGGTACCCGGAGTTGCTTTCCATTGAAGCTATTCGAATGAAGTTCGAATTATATTTTTTATACATTATTTTGTATATATCGATGTTAGTCAAACCTTCGGCCGTTTATTATATTATTATTTTATTTTATTACTTGTGTATATTGCATGTTTGTTATACTTGTATATTATCTTTATCTCCTCCTCAATTTGAAAAAAAAAAATTCAGTCGGGACCCACAATTGTGGATTCATGTTTAATGTCTAATGGTTTCGTAGGTATTTTTTAACTGATTTCCTAGTTTTTCCTAAAATTATGTGGTGACTCCTTAAAAAAAAATTCCTAATTTTTTTATAAAAATTGGTTTAATTGATTATTCTTTGAGTCACCACGATGTTTCTCCCTATTTGAATAAAGTAGGATGTAAACAAGTTGGTCCGAAAGTTAGTGGGGAGTTACGTAGCGTCTTTAATAAAAACTGCTCTTAATTTAAAACTGCTTTTGATTTTTTTATTACAGAATTAGAGGTTAATTTAGATGCTGACAGATATTGTTATTTGGAACTGTAGAAGCAAACACGTCATTCTATATTATGCAATGAAACTGTATTAAATTGTAATATTAATACCGCTATAGTGTTGATATTTTTTTTAATTAATTGTTAAAAGTTAAAATTAGTGATTAATTGAGAAGTTGAGAGACAAAATTATATAATGCAAAAGTTGACACGTGTTGATATGTATTTCAATTATTTTTAAAAAAAAGTTAAATTAGCGATCAATTGAGAATATGACACGTGTATATTTAAAACTTTCTTCAATAACTTTATTTCAGATTGTGTAAATTCAGAAGTTGACACGTAAAATTATATCATGCAAATACTGACACATGTTAATATTTCTTTTAATTTATTTTTATTTTAAATGTTAAAGTAGTGATTAATTGAGAATATGACACGTCTATATTTAAAACTTAAGTTGACACATAAAACTATATAATGTAAATGCTGACACGTGTTAATATTTGTTCTAATTAATTATTATTTTAAATGTTAAAATTATGGGATAAGGGTCTGAAAAATATCCCAACTTTGATCGAATTTGTTGTTGCGATACTAAACTTTCATTAGGACTTATTACCTCCCTAGACTATTTAATAGTGTATTTGTTACTCCCTGAACTGTTTAATAGTGTATTTTAAAGGTATATATGTGCCCATGTGGACACATTACTATTTATAATTTTGCATTATTTTTTATGTCCACATGGACAAATATATATGTTTAAAATATGGTATTAAATAGTCTAGGGAGGTAATAGGTCCTCATGAAAATTTAGTATCGCAACAGCAAATTCGACCAAAGTTGAGGTATTTTTTTAGACCCTTATCACAAAAATTATTGAATAATTAGAAGATGACACGTGTATGTATAAACGTTCTTTGAAAAATTCTTACGGATTTCCCCATATATATATAGTCACGACCCAGACCATCGTGATTAACACCCACACTAACCCTCTTCCGGTGGGAGAACCACTACTACAACCCAAACTAAGCAACTAAGTCCAAAACCAAAACATTTAAGTTACGGAAGCAAGTTCAATAGCTAAAACTGAAGTTCCCATAAACTTCCAAAAGATCTAACAACTAAACAATGCGGAAAAACACCTAGAACCTAAAAGTCAATGTACCAAAACATCTAAAGTTCAACAAGTCTAAAAAAGAAGGGATACAACCCCAAACTAATGAACTAATGACTAACTAGAAAGTCTAAGTCCGAAATATGGACATAGACGAAAGGAGAACTCATGGCAGCCTGGAAGAATTGGCTCACCCTTGAATTCGAACGACGATCACTGATCTTCTAAGCGAGGTCTGTCAATAGCCGCCTGAAGATGCCCTGTACTCAACAAAGAAAGAGCAAGTGCAGTATCAGTACACAACCATTGTGTACTGGTAGGATCATGCGGCTATCCCACTAAGTGTAACATACATAAGTCAATGCAACAATATAATCATATGCATATATCAAACATATACAATATTATCAACATTTACGAACAATGAACCACTTCACATTTCTCAAGATACACAAATATGACAAGTCATTGGTCCACTCATGGAACCCAAACCCAAACAGTTAGCATACTGGAATGTGGTACCTGATCCAATGTTTATGCTGAAATGTGACAACCGATCCCATAATTATGCTGAAACGTGGCAACCGATCCAAGTTAGTGTGTCGGAATGCAACACCCGATTCATTCAACAAGCCACAATCACAATCACAAAGTACATTCTCATAATCATACAACCAAGTCATGATTCATGACATTCATTATTCATATATTCTCATTTACAATTAATGTGATCAATAATGCAACATTCACATACATACATGTATCATAATGAAGCATAACAAACATACATCACACAATTATAGAATCACAATCATCGCCTATCTCAAAACAAGCTTGAAACCCTAAGAAACTCGATTCTTTCCTTTTCGAATTCGTTCCGCTTGTTCTTGGTCTATAAACAATCGTAATAACACGAAAATCAATAAACAATCACTAATTATCCGAATTACTAATAATTCTATCAACCCTAGATCATACCCATGATCCCAATATCTCAATTAGGGCTTTTCCCACCATAATTCTCAGATCAAAACTCTTCCCCATCGATAATTACCCATTAGATTACGTTCTACGGATCGAAAAATGGATTCGGGGAGTTTAAATCTTACCTTTAGCCTTAAGAATGGTGGAAAACTGTCAAGAATCGCTTGGGCTTCGTATCCTTACTCTAAAAATCAAAAAGTGCAGAACAAAGACATTTTGGGGTTTATTTCTGACTTAAGTTGCGTCTGGCCCGCCACAACGGTCCTCACCCCACTACAGCAACCCCGCCTTGGCGACATAAATCACCGCTAAAGCGGCTTGCACGAAACAATGAGCTATTTTAATAATTCTAATACCCTAATTTCACAACACACCTTCAACCAACGTCACTCAGGAAATATCCGTTCACACTAAGTTTAATTCCGGGAGTTCTAATTGCCCCGAATTCAATTTCGTTGTAACAACATGTTCCCGTCGTTATAGATAATCCAAAGAGGGAAAATTTGGGGACGAAAAACTTTTTCGTAGTATTTGGATTTTCCCAACCTAGTCCTGATTTGGATGAAATTGGAGTCTTTGAGGTGTAGGGAAATCAAGTAACAATCGGGTTAATCATTTATGATTTTGACTGCATGAGTAGTTAGATAACTCGTTAAGGAATCCGTACGACTTTACGGAATTGAATTAGGGTGAGTAGAACTCCCGGAATCGATCTTAGCGCTAAGGGTATTTTTTTGAGCGTCGTTGGTCAGAGGTGTGTTGTGAAATAGGGATTTTGGAATTCTCAAATAGCTCTCTGTTTTGTTCCAGCCGCTTTGGCGCTGGATTTTGCCGCTGTGGCGGGTTTGACGCGACTTAAGGTCGTTAATAAACCCCTAAACGACCTTATTATGCACCTTTCAACTTTTAGAGCTAAGGAACAAACCCCAGACGAATCCTACTCATTTTTCACCATTCTTGAGGCTACAGGTAGGCTTTTCACTCCCCGAATCCATTTTTTGATCCGTAGAGTGTAATAAAATGGGTAAATATTGATGAGGAGGGTTTTGTTGTAAATTCTACGGTGGAAATGATCCTAATTTGGATAATTGGGATCATGCATTTGATCTAGGGTTCATAGAATTGTTAGTAATTTGGGTAATTAGTGATTGTTTATTGATTCCTGTGTTATTATGACTGTTTGTAGATCAAGAACAAGTGGAACGAATCCAGAAAAGGAAGGATAAAGTTTCTTAGGGTTTCAAGCTTGTTTCTAGGTAGGTGATAATTGTGATTTTATGATTGTGTGATGTATGCTTGTTCTTGCTTCATTATGATACTTGTATATGTATGAATGTTGCAATATTGATCACACTTGTTGTAAATGAGATAGATGAATGATGATTGCCATGAAATCATGACTTAAATATATGATCTTAAAGATATACTTGTGTTTGTGGTGTGTTGAATGGATTGGTTGCCACGTTCCGGCATAACTAACTTGGATCGGTTGCCACGTTTTGGCATAAATATGAGATCGGTTGCCACGTTCCGGCATAACATTGGGATTGGGTACCACGTTCCGGTATGCTAACTGTTTGGGTTTGGGTTCCATGAGAGGACCAATGATTTGATATAAAATGTGCAGTTGTAAGTTGTAAGTTGTTCGTTGTTCGTAAATATTGATAATATTGTATATGTTGATATATATGCGTGTGATTATAATGTTGTCTTGACTTGCTTATGTTGCACTTAGTGGGATAGCCGTGTGATCCTACCAGTACACTGTGGTTGTGTACTGATACTGCACTTGCTCTTATTTTTATTGAGTACAGGGCATCTTCAAGCGGCTACTGACAGACCTCGCTTAGGAGATCAGTGATCGTTCGAATTCAAGTGTAAGCCTAATTCTTCCGGGCTGCAATGGGTTCTCTTTTGTCTATGTCCACCATTTTCGGACTTAGACATTTGTTCTATTAGTTATTAGTACATTAGTTGGGGGTTGTATCCCTTCTTGTTTAGACATGGTTCATTGTTAGATGTTTTGGTACATTGACTTTCAGGTTCTAGGTTATTTATTCCTCATTGTTTAGTTCTTGTTAGACTTTTGTTGGAGTTTATGGGAACTCCCTATTTATTTCCTTAGTATTTAACTTGCTTCTGTAACTTAAATGTCTTAGTTTTTAGATTAGTTGCTTGGTTTGGGTTGTAGTAGTGGTTATCCCACCGGAGTGTTAGTGTGGGTGCGAATCACAATGGTCTGGGTCGTGACATACAGGTTCCTTAACGACTTACATATCCACTCATGCGATCAAATTCATAATTAGATCACCTAATTGTTACCAGATTTCCCTAGACTTTGATGACTTCGATTTCGTCCAAATCTAGACTAGGTTGGGAAATCTCAAGATACTACGAAAAAAGTTTTTCGGCCCAAAATTTTTCCCTGTTGGCTTTTCTATAACGACGGAATCCAGTCGTTACAATAGATACCAATTTACCCATCACTCGTCCCCAAGTGACAAAACTTAGGAAAAACAGACTAAAGAAGGAATGAAGTAGTACCTGAATTAACGAACAATTGGAGATACTTGTCTCACATGTCCCTCTTGGTTTCCCAAGTAGCTTCTTCAACTGGACGATGCTTCCATTGAACTTTCATGGACTTAATCTCTTTGGTCCTCAGCTTATGCACATCACAATCAAGAATTGCAACCGGTTCCTTCTTATATTGGAGGTCCTAGTCTAACACAATTGAGTCCCACTTTATGATATAATCTCCGTCACCATGATACCTCTTCAACATGGACACATGAAATACCGGATGAACTCCCGATTGGTTAAGAGGTAAAGTCAATCTATACGCTACCGGTCTTACACAGTCAAGAATCTCAAAGGGACTAATGTATCGCGGACTTAGCTTACCTTTCGTGCCAAATCTCATCACCCCTTTCATGAGTGATACCTTAAGAAGAACATTCTCACCAGTCTGAAACACCATGTCTCTTACCTTATGATCCGTATACTTCTTCCGTCTACTCTAGACTGCTAGAAGCTTAGCTTGAATACTCTTCACTTTATCTTGAGCATCCTTCACTAAATCAACCCCCAAAGGTTTCACATCTCTAACCTCGAACCATCCTATGGGTGATCTACATCCCCTCCCATATAATGCTTCAAACGGTGCCATATTAATGCTGGAGTGATAACTATTATTATAAGAGAACTCGCACAAAGGTAAGAACTTATCCCAATGCCCTCCAAAATCAAGCACACATGCCCTAAACATGTCATCTAACACTTGAATAATCCTCTCTGACTGTCCGTCCGTCTGTGGATGGAAGGTTGTACTAAAAGTGAGTTGTGTGCCCAATTCATCATGCAATTTCCTCCAAAACTTGGATGTGAATTGAGTACCACGGTCTGAAATGATAGAGAGGGGCACCCCATGTAACCTCACTATCTCGTTCACATAAATTTTAGCCAATTTTTCAATATTATAATCTATTCTTATCGAAATAAAATGGGTTGACTTAGTCAATCTATCAACCACTACCCAAATAAAGTCAAACTTCCCCAAAGTCTTTGGAAGACCAACCACAAAATCCATGGCTATCCTTTCCCACTTCCATTCCAGAATTGACATTCTTTGAAGCAAACATACAGGCCTTTGATGTTCATACTTCACTTGTTGGAAATTTTGATACTTAGCCACAAACTCCGCTAGATCCTTCTTCATGCCCGACCACCAATAAATTCGCTTTAAATATCAGTACATCTTAGTCACACCCGGATGAATAGAATATCGCGAGCCATGGGATTCTGTCAACAATTTCTGAATCAAGTCATCAACTCGCAGAACACAAATCTTTCCTTTAAAACTGAGCACACCTTCCACATCAAAAGTGGTCTCTTGTGCCTTACCAATCGCAGACTTCTTCTTAAGTTCATTCAATTTTTCATCCTCAAATTGCTTGGCCTTGATCTCTTCAATGAATGTGGCCCTCACTTCCATGCTAGCTAATACCTCGCCTTTTTTTGAGATGCCAAATTGCATGAATTTAGATTCCAAGGTCTAAATTTCCTTAGCCAAACGCTTGGTTACACTTAAGCAAGCTAGACTACCCATACTCACCGCTTTTCGACTCAAAGCATCTTCCACTACATTAGCCTTTCCCGGATGGTATTGAATGATGACATCATAATCCCTGAGTAACTCCATCCACCTTCTCTGTCTCAAATTCAGATCATTTTGAGTAAACACATGCTGCAAACTACAATGATCAGTAAATACCTCACACTTAACACCATACAGATAATGTCGCCATATCTTAAGAGCAAACACTACCGCTGCCAACTTCAAATTATATGTTGGATAATTCCTCTCATGCACCTTCAATTGACGCGGGGCATAAGCTATAACATTCTTATCATGCATCAACACAGCACCCAAACCAGAATGTGAAGCATCACAATAAACAATAAAATCTCTACCTTCTATCGGTAAAGCTAGAATAGGTGCGGTGGTCAAGAGAGTCTTGAGCTTTTGAAAGCTCTCCTCACATTTTTCAGTCCATTCAAATGGTATCTCCCTTTTGGTCAAATTTGTCAAGTGAGTGGCAATGAAAGAAAATTTCTTCACAAATCGACGATAGTAGCTAGCGAGCCCAACAAAACTTCTAACTTCCGTCACAAAGATAGGCTGAACCCAACTCTTAACCTCCTCAATCTTTTGAGGATCTACCATTACCCCTTCTTTTGACACTACATGTCCCAAAAATGCAACAGAAGTCAACCAAAATTCACACTTAGAAAATTTAACATACAACATTTGTTTCTTAAGAACACCCAGAATAATACGAAGATGGTCGGCATGCTCTTCCTCACTTTTCGAATAGCCCAAAATATCATCAATAAAGACTATGACGAATGAATCAAGAAATGGCTTGAACACCCCATTCATTAAACTCATAAAAGTTGCAGGCGAATTAGTCAAACCAAAGGACATAGCGGGTCCTAAATGCTGCTTGGCCACATCCTTAGGCCTAATTTTCAACTGATGATAGCCAGACCTCAAATCAATCTTGGAGAAAACTGATGCACCTTGCAATTGGTCAAAAAAATCATCTATTCGAGGCAAAGGGTACTTGTTTTGAATAGTGACCCTATTCAATTGTCGGTAATCTATGCATATCCTCATAATACCATCCTTTTTTCTTAACAAACAAAACTGAAGCACCCCATGGGGAAGCACTAGGATGGATAAATCCCTTATCAAGAAGCTCTTTGATTTGAGTCTTAAGCTCTCTTAATTCTGTTGGAGCCATGCGATATGGAGGGATAGAAATGGGACGAGTACCAGGTTTTAAATCAATGCAGAAGTCTATATCCCTATCTAGAGGCATACCAGGCAAGTCATTAGGAAACATTTCTCTAAATTTTGACACCACAAGAATATTCTCAATAGATGGAGACTCAACCTCAACATCACGAATATGAGTCAAATAAGCCAAACAATCCTACTCTACCAGTTTACTAGCCCAAATGGAGGATATAATCTTAGCTTGCTTAGGCTTGTACACCCCTTCCCACTCTAACTTTTCCCTTCCTAAAATTTTTAGAGTTACAGACTTAGCATTACAATTAAGCACAACATAATATGGGGATAACCAAGTCATTCTTAAGATTATATCAAAGTAAGTCATATCCAAAATCACCAAATCAACCCAAGTTCGAAAATCCTTAAACAAAATAGGACAAGCACGATAGACATGGGTGACTATGACAGACTTTCCAACTGGGGTAGAAACATAGATGGGGGCATCAAGTATATCAAAAATCATAGCAAATTCTTAGGCAAATCACACGGATACATATGAATAAGTAGAACCCGGATCAAATAACACATTAGCCATCCAGTCACAGATAAGAATAGTTCATGTGATCACTGTGTCAGACGCCTCTACCTTATTTTTGTCCAGAAAAGCATAACATTGAGCCCTATCATCTTGACGAGCTACTTCCCTGCCTGGTTGCACTGCATGTCTACCTGTGTTACCATTTTCTCTACCCCAATGGCCTCGCTGATTACCTCCCCGCCCTATAACACTGATGTTGTGCGGAATCCAACATACGTGGGTGGGGGACAATCTCTCTTCATATGCCTAGGTTCTTCACAATTGTAGAAAGTGCGATCAAAAGATGGTTTTCTGCTCGTCGAAGGTGCGACTCCCTGACTATCCTGTATCAAATTATGAAGTGGAGTTCTTGAGTAGTTACCTGTAGAGGCGGGCATAGCAGACTGAATTGGCTTGGCTGCAAGCGTTGGCCTTTCGGACCCCTTCGAGTAAGAACCTTGAAAGTTACCCAAGTCATTGGCCCTTTTTGCCAATGCCTTATCCTAACCGTCTCACCTCACCCCCTCCACTTTCTTAGCAAAGTCTGTTACCTCATTAAAACTCCTCCCTGTAGAGGTCATATGAACAGATAATACCTGCAACTCCGAATTTAGTCCCCTAATAAATAAACGGATCATGTTATCCTCAGTGGTCACCAATTGAGTCTCATATCTAGACAATGCATGGAACTTGGCCTCATAAGCAATTGCATTCATACCACCTTGCTCCAAAGCCATAAACTCATCCTTCTTGCGATCTCTCAAAGTTCTAGGCACATATTTCTCTAAAAACAGAGAATGAAACTGGGTCCAAGAGAGTAGGGGTAAAGTTGAAGATCTACATTCCATATAAGCTCTCCACCACTGCTTAGCCTCACCTTGAAGCTGAAAAGTCACAAACTCAACCCCATGCTGATGGACAATTCCCAACTTATGAAGCCTCTCATAGCATTCTAAGATAAACTTATAAGCATTCTTACTCTTAGAACCAAGAAATACAAGAGGCTTTAGCTTCAAAAACTTAGTCAACATTTTATGCTCATTACTAGTCATAACATAACCCAACAAAGGACGGAAGAAAGCAACATTACCTCCAGTCCCACCCACATTGGGCGCAGTGATAACACCAGGGGGATTAGTAGGAGCTTGAGTTGCTTGAACAGAGGGAAGCACTCCAGGACCAACCAACCCTTTCAGGAATGACATGATCTGCTGAGCTAACATTGGTTCCAAAAGAGAAATACATGTCGTTTCAGCCTGCACCTCTTCCTCTTGTCCAACCTCCTCAATATTTTCAACCTCAATATCCTCTTCTATCTCTTCATGAAATACGGGAGGGGCCTCATTTTGGGGAGCATTTTCGATCGGTATCCTATCTGTAGTAGGCGCCACTCTTTCTCGGCCTCTACCCCTAGCTCTTCCTCTACCCCTGCCTCGACCACGACCTCTCGCTGCAACTTCCTCAGCTGGAGCATTGACAAGAACTATGGGCCTGATGTCGTTGAATCTAGTTTTAACCATCTGCGGATAGAAGAGTGAAGGAAGTTAGATACCAATTTGAATCGCCAGATACCAATTGGAATCAAGTCATAGCACGAAAGAAGACAAGAGAAAACAGAGAGATTTCCTATAGTCCTATAGCCTCTCCAAGAAAAGTACAAACATCTCCGTATTGTTCCGTAAGACTTTACTAAACTCATTTTGGTATATAGAGATCAACGAACCTAGACTCTGATACCAACTTTGTCACGACCTAGACCATCGTGATTGACACCCACACTAACCCTTTGGTGGGAAAACCACTACTACAACCCAAACCAAGCAACTAAAACTAAAACCAAAACTAAAGCATTTAAGGTACGTGTTGCTCCCCAATATACACGCAAGTGTACGTGGTCGCGCAAGTAATATAGATTGTTAAAGAAACGAGTTATCGTTCCCAAGGGACTTATGATCAATTTATATCTAACACTTAATTCTACAAATAGAAGCAAAAGTAATTATTTAAGAGATTGTGATGATTGTTAACTACTACTAATTATGCACTAAATAAAAGTAACCAATTGTGAACGACTTTGATATGATGTTTCAAGCAAGTAAAAGACAATTCCAGGGCTGCAGCATATAACAAATCTCATGTATCATATTCTCGGCTTAGAACTAATTTCAGTTGTCAAGTTACTGATTTATAGGGTTAATTATATGAGTCGGGCTATACATCTCTCGTCCCCTACTCCAGTTAGCTATCTATCTACATCGTTGAGCGGGGATAAATAAACTAACTGGCGAGCATTTATATTTTATCCTATTTCGTAACTAAGCAAGGTGTTCGTCCGTGCGTCACTCCTGAACACTAATCACCTCAATCTAATGGGTGGACCGAACTCTCTATATTCTCTGGTCTATCTAACCTCTCCTCTCCCGATTTTAAGATTAGGCAATATATTTATCTTATGGTGATCAAGCACAAAATAGTAAAACAAGAATATAGAAGTAACTTATAATGACAACCGATAATTAATTCAAAAACCTTAAATAATCAATATTCAATTCATAGCTATAGCCCAAGAACTAGGGCATTTAGCCACTCATGCTATTAGAAAACCACAAAATACAATTGTTCATGTGATTTTCGGAAAATAGAAGAGTTAGAAAATCAAAACCTATTACAAATGTGAATTCTTTCTCTTGCACACCCAATAAAAGTCGAACCCTAACTATAGAGCCTTAAGGGTCTATTTATAAGAGTTCGAAAACTTGGAGACAAAGTTTACTATAATTAGGAATCCTTTCTAATAATGTTTTGCTGAAAATTTCGTGGGAATTCGCGCCTACAGATTGCCTCTGAAGTCTCCTCCTTGGCGCGTCGCACTTCTCAGCGCGCCTGAGGAGGGACTCTGAAGTGTGGCCCTTGGCGTGTTGCGCCTCTCAGCACGCCACAAAATCATCTCTGAAGTACCACCAGTGGCGCGCCGCGCCAACCAGTGTGCCAGCCACTAGTGGTTTTTGCCTTGGCCATTTTCTTGCACATTTTTGCTCCTTTTTTCTTCGTTCCAACTCCAATTCCTTCGAGAGTTCCTGAAACAACTAATCATGTGTGTAAGTGCACAATTATCGCAAGTTACACCAAAAATCAAGCTAATAACCAAAGATCATTCTTCAATCTAATCAATTCATGGGCCAATATTGACAACTTAGGCATATAAATATGCGTAAGATCATTACGGAAGGAAGTTAAATAGCTAAAACTGAAGTCCCCATAAACTTCCTAAAGATATAACAACTAAACAATGCGGAAAAACACCTAGAACCTGAAAATCAATGTACCAAAACATCTAAAGTTCAACAAGTCTAAACAAGAAGGGATACGACCCCAAACTAATGAACTAATAACTAACTAGAAAGTCTAAGTCCGAAATATGGACATAGACGAAAGGAGAACTCATGGCTTCCCGGAAGAATTGACTCACCCTTGAAGAACGACGATCATTGATCTTCTAAGCGAGGTCAGTCAATAGCCGCCTGAAGATGCCCTGTACTCAACAAAGAAAGAGCAAGTGCAGTATCATTACACAACCACATTGTATTGGTAGGATCACGCGGTTATCCCACTAAGTGTAACATACATAAGTCAATACAACAATATAATCACATGCATATATCAAACATATATAATATTATCAATATTTACGAACAACGAACCACTTCACATTTCTCAAGATACACAAATATGTCAAGTCATTGGTCCTCTCATGGAACCCAAACCCAAACCCAAACAGTTAACACATCAAAACGTGGTATCCGATCCAATGATTATGCCGGAACGGGAAACCTATCCAAGTTAGTGTGTCGGAACGCAACACCGAATCCTTTCAACAAGCCACAATCACAAAGTATATTCTCATAATCATACAACCAAGTCATGATTCATGGCATTCATCATTCATATATTTTCATTTACAATTAATGTGATCAATAATGCAACATTCACATACATACATGTATCATAATGAAGCAATAACAAACATACATCACACAATCATAGAATCACAATCATCGCCTATCTCAAAACAAGCTTGAAACCCCAAGAAACTCAATTATTCCCTTTCCGAATTCGTTCCGCTTGTTCTTGGTCTACAAACAATTGTAATAACACAGAAATCAATAAACATCACTAATTATCTGAATTACTAATAATTCTATCAACCCTAGATCATACCCATGATCCCAATATCTCAATTAGGACTTTTTCCACCATAATTTTTAGATCAAAACTCTTCCCCATTGATAATTACCTATTAGATTACGTTCTACGGATCAAAAAACGGATTTGGGGAGGTAAAATCTTACTTTTAGCCTTAAGAATGGTGGAAAACAGTCAAGAATTGCATGGGGTTCATCTCCTTACTCTAAAAATCGAAAAGTGCAGAACAAAGATGTTTTGGGATTTATTTTCGACTTAAGTCGCGTCGGACCCGCCACAACGGTCCTCACCCCACTACAGCGTCCCTGCCCTGGCGACAGAAATCACCACCAAAACGTCTTGCACGAAATAGTGAGCTATTTTAATAATTCCAATATCCCCATTTCACAACACACTTTTAACAAATGACACTCAGGAAATACCCGTTCACGCTAAGTTCAATTTCGGGAGTTCTAATCGCCCAAATTCATAATTAAATCACCCAATTGTTACCATATTTCCCTAGACTTTGATAACTCCAATTTCGTCCAAATTTGGACTAGGTAGGGAAATCTCAGATACTACGAAAAAAGTTTTTCAGCCCAAAATTTTTCCCCGTTGGCTTTTCTTTAACGACGGAACCCGGTCGTTACAATAGATACAAATTTACCCATCACTTGTCCTCGAGTGACAAAACTTAGGAAAAATAGGCTAAAGAAGGAATGAGGTAGCACCTGAATTGACGAACAATTGGGGATACTTGTCTCATATGTCTCTCTCGATTTCCCAAGTAGCTTCCTCAACTGAACGATGCTTCCATTGAACTTTCACAGACTTAATCTCTTTGGTCCTCAGCTTACACACATCACAATCAAGAATTGCAATCGATTCCTCCTCATATTGGAGGTCCTTGTCTAACACAATTGAGTCCCACTTTATGATATAATTATTATGCCGTAATTTTACTAACCTTTAGAAAAATCACCTTTTGAAATGTTCTAAGTATAAAATAATTTGAGAAAAAATACTTAGAAAAGAGTCGCAACTTAATTTTTTAAAGAAATTAAGAAAACTTAATTTTAAAAGACTCTAACAGATCAAGTCTTCAAAAATTTAGAGAAAATGGGTAAGAGGTCCTTATTTACTCTTCAAGAAGGTTTTCAAGGCACTTGAATCTCCCGCTAACACGCGGTTATCCTACGACTTAGATTAAATATATTTTGACTATTTTAAAAAAAAATGATCAACTTGAGAAAATAGTTAAACAAAGAATAATTTTTAATTTTTAAGAAAAGAAGATATTGATTGAAATATTTCAATTAAATTGCAAGTGAGTAGGTATTTGACAAAAACTAGATTAATTAGCATTTCTTTGAAACTTTTTAGAAGTAATAAATCAAGCCAATTTAGTCCATTAAACCTTGAAATCATTTTAATCCAGTTAAACATAAGAAAAAGTTTTGACTAACAAAAAAAAACATTTGAATAAGTAAATGAAGAATAAAGAGTTGATGAAATAAAATTATTAAAGTAAACCAACACAAAAAATATAGTTCATCTTTTGGAGAATTTAATTAGGTTAATTAACAATTCTAAAACTATAATTAATAAACATCAAGCAATAAATAATCACAATTAAATAATATGAGAATGAGGGAGTGAAGTTGAATTTGGGCCTTTCTTGGGCCAAATTCACTGCTGATTTTGGGATTTAAACCAATTCCCATTTTTGTATATATCTGTGGTATATCAGTGTATATCGAATGTATACATCCCATTTTTCTGCTTTACGAAACCTGTACGTGAACTCCAAAGACTTGTTCTTCAATTTCTCAAGGTTGGCTGACTCGACAAAAGAATTTTGGGCCTTTATGGCCCTTTCGAAATGTGAAGGGAGGAAAGACGGGTTCATGCCAAAGAAGAGACTAATGGATCAATGAAAGGCTTCACAATTCATATCAACTTAACTATAAAATTTGATAATTATTCATTGCTATAATTTAAAATAGCAAATTCAATCAACTAAGGAGCTTTTACACAGATAACAATATTACCCAGATTTATGCAAATATTTCAAGTTAAAATGAGTAAGATATACTAATCATGTAAGCTTAAACTATTTTATTTGTTACTAGTGAATGAACTCAAACCAAAGCTATTTCACGATTTAATCAATACAAATGGAGAAACTAACCAACAACCTAAGTTGATATGTCATAATCACAAGTTAGATCTAATAAAAAATAGCAAGATACTCTACTGTATAAAGCAATGAAAGAAAGTACTGCAACGCGTCAATGGATTCACATCAAATAAGGCTCCTAACAGAAGCAAGACCACAGAGCAATATATTCACTTTCTTTAATAACTAACTACATTGAGAAAATTAATTATAATCACATAAACATTGCACAGAAGATACATAACTCCACATATGGATCCATTTTTATAGTCTTAGAAGGGAGGATGAGGATTTTAACACATGATTCTTCTTCAAAGTGAGAATAATAATAGTAAATAAATTAATTAAAAATGCAACCAACATCACAGATCATCTTCTAAAATGCATGGCTACATACATGATTATAAGACTATTACTAGACCCTTAAGGCAAGATTGATCATTCCAAGAAATTGCATCTTCTTCATAAGAAATGTAGTAACTAGAATTAAACAAAAAGTAACTTATGCAAATTGAACTACAATAACAAGCATAGAATATTAGACTAGAAATTTGTTTTAAGCAAGAATCTAAATACTAAGTATAACCATAAACAGAGGGTTCTAAGTGATGGAATCGTCATGAGATGATTAAGATTCTTATCCTACATAACAACATATGAACAGGTAAAGTCACATGACAAACAACTAAACTAAAATTTCAAACAGGGATTAGAAAAATACCAAGTAATACACAAAAACTAAACCATAAGGCGAAAAACACTATTAACAGAGATGTACAAAAACCGAGAAAGTATTTTTTACCTTGTTTGAAGCAGCGTTCTGGGATGACGAGCTTGACCACGAAGAAACTTCCACCAGTGAGTGGGATTTCGATGAACTCCGACAAAACTCTGATGAATTCCGATAAGCAGCGAACGAGATGAAAAAAATAGAAACCTATTCCTCAATATTCAGTGAGTAATTGTTGGGATTCCCTCTTTTTCCAACTCTATTTTTTCTCCTCTCTTTTTCCCCACTTTTCTTTTCCACTTTTCCCCCCTTCTCTTTTCTACTTTTTATTTTTACTCTTTTTCCCCACTTTTCTTTTCCACTTTTCCCCCCTTTTCTTTTCCACTTCTCCCCCCTTTTATCACTTAAGCATGGAGAACTATTTATAGGGGAAAATTGGGCGATTTAGGGAGGAAATTCGTTGAGCAAAAATTCAAAATATTTTGAATTTCTTCCCTCTTTTCAAAGACAAACGGTGGAAGAGCTTCGAAAATCCCTGAAAATGAAGAAAAAGGGGACGTGAGGTGATTGTTGGCGTGAATTGCTCGCTGGATTTGCAAGGAAGAAGAAGAAAACACAGGGGGTGGGGTCGGTTTTGTTATTGGAATGTTGATTGTATAATGCATTGTTGTGAATTGGGAGTGGGCTGGGAATAGAGGAAAAATTGGGTTGATGGGTCTCCACTTCTGAAACAAGAGAAAAGATCATATCGGCAACAACAAGTAAAGTCTGAAATGCCTCAGAAGCAAGTCTCGGCTTAGCTGCATTATCTTCCTACCGATGTCTTGTGGGAAATAAGCCCAAATTTTGTTTGGGTTGCTGGAAAAGGTAAAAGGGGACCCAAAACTTGGTCTTCAAATGGGTTAAAGGTGGGGAGTAGAAATGGGCTAGAATTATAAAAGGAAAATGGCCATTTGAATTTCAATTATAGCCAATTGAAATTAAGAAATATAGCCAATTTGAATTTAAGTAACAAAATTGGCTAAAACTTAAATAAAATGAATTAATATAATCAACTAACGAGCTTCTTAATCTTAA
>JAJOOR010014467.1:0-21405 GCA_036250505.1 Solanum acaule | reverse complement strand
CAATCTTCTTCATTAGAGGAACTTGCAGATGTGACAAAAGCAATCAGATCAGCAACCTGCAAATGCCAAAGCTTCTAACTAAATCATCCTTGATACAAAGAACATAAGAGCAACAAAAACCTGGAAATACTTCAGGGCATATATCATACCTTGGCCATCTCCATACATGCCAAGAGATCACCATGAGGTGCTTTTAAAACCTAGACAAAATAACTTACTGTTAAACTTCTGCAGAACTTTCTGTGAAGAACATACAAGTCAAAGCAAGGAAAACTACTCAACTATCAATAACTGACAAACAATTTATCGTATGCTGCTTCTGGCATCAGATTTGACACCAAAAAAATTGTGATATGAAAAAATCACAAGAGTAAATATGTTGTTTCTCTGGCATTTTGGTATGGCAGACACATACCTGAACCCTAGCATCCTCTTACTCATACTCTTAAGTGCAGTCAAACCTCCTCCTATCCTATAATGTACTGTTAAAGTTTATAGTCCCATAAATGACTCCCCTATCTTGCTGAAGTTCTATTATAGGTTAGAAAAGAAACTGAGATTTTGCTTTTCGAACTCTGTGTACATATTTCAGAATCTTCTTAATACTATTCAGTGATGTGTTTTACTTATTGAAAGAAAAATCGGACATATTACTCCACGATCCTGAAGATAATCAAGTGTCTGAAGTCAGTTGATTACCAAGGCTAAGGCATATGAGTCCTCTAAACATTATTGATTTATTGAGTGTACTTGACAAAACTATGTTTGCAGAGATACAAACGCTTCTGTTTCTGTTTGCTCATAATATGATACTTTCACCAAAATTAGAACCTGAGACCAATTCAATAATGCAAGTATAGTACTTAATTGATAAAGGGAGTTCCCACAATGCACTTCCTACCGTTGCTCTCAACTTATATTCTGAGGAAGCAACTGCTTGATACACAACACCAGTTCCATCTGCGGACAATAGCTTCAGGAGATCTTGTTCAAGCGCACTAAGGTCAACTGATCTGGATAGACCAAACAGAACCTGTTACATAAAAAATTGTTAGAAAACACTGATAAGTGATAACATATATCTTCCTTCTCCTTTACTACAGTTGATCATGGAGTAGATTACTTACAATAACTGTTTTAACACCAAATCAAGATTACTAATTAAATTTTTTGACTCAACAAGACAAAAAAATCTTTACATTGATGACTTGATTTTTATTTATTTTTTTCAAATTTCGAAATTATTTGTACTTATTCTTAGTTAAATGTATGGAAATAGACCAAATCCTAAGAAAATTTGAAAATCAAGCAAAGAAAAAACCCTTCTTATTTTATTCTTCACGTCCAAGATTACGTCCGGGATCATTAGATAGGAATCCAAAAATGAAGAGAGAAACAATAAAAACAAAGAAGAATACTTACAATAACTCTGGGCGGACTATTTGATCCAGATGAAGCTCTTTTCTCTTTCAAAAGAGCATCTCTTTTCTGCTCCCTCATCTACAAAATTGCATTCTTTTAGCATATAAAAAATTGCATTTTTTTAGCATATAACAATAAGGAGTAGTTTGGTTCACTGACAAAATTATCCTGGGATTATAGTCGTGCGATCACAAATACTGGACTAATTTATCCCACCTCATAACCAGGATTAATCCCAATTTCAATCCTGGGATATCCCACCTTATCCACATACCACACTACACGATAACTCAATAACCCAGAAAGCAATAATTTTTCTAACTTCTATAATCCAAATACCAATCCCAAACTAGTTCAAAGTCAGCTAACCTAAAAAAAAAAAAAGATAACAAAAGTTTACCATCTTATTACGCTGAAGCCGAGCTGCCCGAGCTCCCTTAGTGAGATTGCGATCAGGTTTCGCAATTCTACTCTTGTCTAAACGAAACCAAAAAGACAATCAATACCCAAATTAAGCAAAATAACACAATTAATAGGGAAAAAAATTGAACCTTTTGAAGAAACTTTATGAACATTGCGAGATGACTTTGAAGCAAATCGAGTTTTGTGAGCTTTGTTTACTTGAGCTCGACCACCTCCCATCTTCTCTACGATTGAGCAAACAGCAATCAATTTTTCTTCTAACAATAAACCCTAGCAGCCCATCAGCTAAAAGCCAGCAATCAGTACAGTAGGGTTTAAGGATTTTTATTTTTTATTCCAAATTGTTTTGGTATATATATGTATGTATTTTGGATAAATTACTATTTCCTCCCATATAGTTTTATGATGTTAGAAATACCTTCCCTAAAGTTTAACAAATCTACAGATGCACCCTTTACTTTTCGAAAAGTCGGGCCAGTTTAGTACTCCTATTATCAAATAAAAAAAGGTTAATTTCTAAAAAGAAAAGCTTGTAAATAAAATAGTTTTGTGTTATACAAAATTAAATATGTATAGATAATAAATATATTCACTAGAGTCAATGATTAAATACTTATTCCCCGTTCTTTTATGGTATACTTTTCTTTTCTATATTATCTTTTTTTATAAGAAAATACATTCGTGTTCTTTTGGTACAACATGACTAATTAAGTTTATTGCACATTCAACATTGATGTTGACCTAAATGATTGCAGACGGTATAATTTCACCTAGTTTTTATTTTGATATCATAAATCATGTCACAAATTTCTCAATTGATTTTGATCGAGATATCCAAAATTGATGACCATATCCAATATGTATTCCACATCCATGTCATATCGACACGGGTGTAACACCGATGGTAAGGAGCCCGCACGAGTTGGATCATAAAAGGCATATTTGGTTTAAGATGAAACAAGAAAACACTCATAGGACATGGAAAAAATCTATGTTATCTATCCACACTCCCAACCAAACAATGTTAACAATTCAACAACAAGAGCCTTTCTAAGCTCTAGCATTCTATAGAGAAACAAAGGAAAAAGAAATTAGGTAATAAATTACACAGCTAAAGAATATTTTGGCATGCCCTTTTTTCACTTTCTAGTTCTCTCAAAACTGTCTTAGCTAAATCTCAAGGGCAGCAAAGAATACCATCACAGAATCACAAGGACATAGCAGAAACAATTTGCCGGCCGCTCTTTGAGATTCTTGAACAAAACATAAACATCAGAAGCACAGATGATAACAAGAACAATCTAAAGTATGTCCTAATCTCCTGCATTCCCAGCTCGAGCACCTCCATTTTCTTCCCGTACCTACTTTTCCTTTCCATTAAATAACCGTTCAGATAATCATCGATAGAAACCCACTTCTCAAAACCGGATGCAGTTGCATTTGGATGAAGCTCCTTCATCTGGACTCCACCCAAACTGAACAGTGTAAAAAATGCAGCAGACCAGTCGTTGAGAACTCTCTGCAATTCAAAGTGAATATGGCTGAGCGTTTTGACATAATAGGATGCATGGCAAAGATAATGCATCATCTACGAAATGTAATACTCCCTTCATGCATTTTGTGTGCAGGTGTTTAAGAATTTTGTGGCTACAAAATCATGTTATGACAGTAAAGTGCGAAATTTAAAGTTAAATTGTTTCTATCATTCTTTTTCGGACCAGACTAAAAAGGAAAGAGTGTTACATAAAATGAAACAGAGGGTATAACTTACATTAAAAGTAGTGATGTCAGTGGGATTGAACATCTTAAAGCAGTCCCTTGACGAGGCCGTGCTATCACCATAGATCTGCCAACCAACAGATGCACGCATCATGTATACATATCAGACATTGAATTATCACTAAAAAGATGCTTGACATTGAGCAAGGACTTTAATGTATATAGATTGATAAAATGCAAAGACAAACCTCGAAGGTGAAAGACATGGGCACTCTTGCAATATCATACATGTAATCAGTTGCTGTCCCATGAGCTAGATACCTGAATAAGTGACATAATGTTATACTTGAGGTAAGGAAAACTTACAATTAAAGCTAGATAATAAGGGAATGGTGACCCTAATATCTACTTCAAAGAGCAGAAGGCATCAGATGTGCACGTTTTTCATGCCTAACATCGTGATGTGACTTTATCATTATTCTTTTATCCATAAGTGGCTTAACATCTGCTTTTAGCAGTAACAGAAAATACATTCACTGCTAGATAAGTGGCAAGCATATTGCATATATCTAACAGGAAAACACCTATGTTCCTTTCTCAAGCCAAGTAGCTAAAACATAGAAGTCATGAGTAAGTGATACCAACCCGACAGAGCCTCCGCCAGATCCAACTAAGCAACGATCATTCAGTTGAAAACGATTCAACTTTTCAAGCATTAATCTCATTCTCTGAGAAGGTAATCCTTCCGGAGTTGTGTTCTTGTGATCATATGGCATAAATAGAGCCTGAAAACAATTACATGAACAGCACAGAATAAGTATTTCATTCACGAAGAAACTAAAAGAATTATTATTCTTTAAAAGAGATGAAGAAGATAATTCGGTGATCCTGAAATTTGATTCTTTATGTACCAAAAACAGTAAAACATCATAAACATGAAGAAGACAATTTACAGCTGACATACATATATTTGGTTCACTTTAACCAGTTAATTTATGGAAGTCGATACTCCCAAATTTTCAAATGAAAAGATGGTTAAATTTGATCATCTTATTGTAGTTTGAATTAATGACTATACCTAAACAAGATGAGGAGATCAGGCACAAGCCATAATCTATTAAAAGGAGCTGCACCTTGCAAAATGTCTGGGAGGGTCCTACAGGTTACAAGGTCTGGTGTATGCTTTAAATTTTATGTTTATTTATGGGGTTCAGATTACAAACAGCAGCAAGACATACTAACAAAAGTATACTTGCCTCCATTCCAGAATGCACGTTAACCCATACATGTGGTTCAAATGATGCACATATTTTCCGCATAATTTGTGTCTCAGGCTCACTAAAAGGGGCAGACCCGGGATTTTCTTCATATGGATCATAATCCTGAAAAGGAAAGATCAAAGGGACAAAGAGTTGTATAAGCGCATTGCTGCATCAGCTTGAACTAGTAAACACAAACAACATATACACAAGAATCCAGTAAGGCAATGCTAATTTGGTACTAAGTGCAAATATTACTTAAGCACCACCAAGATGCTTAAGTAACAACCTACAATGAAAGGAATACAGCCTGTCCACACACCAGTAAAGAAGACACACAATATCGAAACACAATGAATCGTCTACTAATGGCAGTCTAAAGAACAAACCTTCTCTTTCTTGCCCCAATCCACACTCCAATTCCGATTAAGATCAACTCCTCTTCCTGCCAGAAAAAGGTTTGGAATTAATTCTCTTGGTACTTCTCTATAGAGTCAATTTCTGTGATCAGACTAGCAAGATAAATAGCTATACCATTTCTTCTTTCACAGAGATCCCCTGCTTCGACAAGTTTACGGCCATTCACATTCTCCATTGGAACAATCTGATTAGATGGATAAAAAAGCATTCCCAAGTAACATTAGTTTAAAAGAGAATTTGAATACTCTTTAAAGTGATAAAGATCTTTGTTTCTTTATCTATTTACAGCCCTTGGTATACAGTAATTACTAATTAATTGGGCAAATTTTGAATTTCTATACCAGCAGGACCTGAAAATTTAAAAAGCAAACAGAGACTAAAACGAATTTACCTAACAGAATGAACAACCTGCAGCTTGAAAAAAATTTGAAAGATGTTTACTGATGTCTGATAAACAGAGAAATCAATGACAAAAATTTGAGACAACAAGCTCTCTCTATGAGGGCTGTGTGAAAGGTTAATCTGTCTCTGCCAAAAAGAAATGCTTTGTATAGTGCAAGGAAATCTTCAGAAAATGGCTAATTGAGAATCTCCTAGACAAACTGCTTCAGTACATTGGAGGATGGGATAACAAAATCACACCAACATCAGCAGGTGGTGACAATGGAAGAACCTCAAAATAAAAGAAGTTCTGCAGGATATTTTTGAAGGGTACTAAACGAGCTGAGAAACTAAACATTTGAAGAGGGGATGAATGTAAATATACATCCTGTTCAACTATTTATGGTTATATATGAATTATTTTCACCTTATTTGACTGTGAGTTCCAAATAGACTAGGAGTTACCTTTATGACAAGCCTATCAAGCGTGTTATTTAAATTAAGTGGGTATGCACTGGATAAGAATTCCTCTTCACTTAAAATGGAAAGAATCCGCAACGCAAGCTCCGTAGTTATGAGCTCCCTCCCATGCTGCCCAAAACTCTGGAACACAAGCAATTTATCTGTCAAAAACACCAGCAATGACCAATCTGAGATTTTCTAACACTAAAGACCAAATCAGTATAATGTCTGGAAAAGCATTTTCCCCAAAGTCTTTTCAAAGATACCACTCTACTTCCCCTCCTCTCTCCTTTTTCCTCACAAGTTAACTATCTTAACTAGGAAACCCTGGGAAGGTAGTACAACATATATTTCCATTCTACTGGACATGAATAAAGGTAATAACGGACCAGAGAAAGTAAACTTACAAGAAGGATCTTAAGCTTTGACCTGTCATCACAGTCTTTCTTATTCCGGCAATAAGTAACTACAGTCGTCTCTGCATGATACCCTTTGTTTTGAGTGGAAAATGTCTCCATCTGCATAAATATGAATTAAGTTGAGATATTATGAGAAGATGCATATTTCTGTAGTTCCTATTTTCCCAAAATAAAAATTTGAAAAGGTTTTAAGATAGGGGAAAACTCACAGAGAGCTTGCTTGGGTGTCTATGGACCAATGATTCTATCTCTTCCAACAAAGCTCCCCTAGAAGACACCATAAATTGATGTTGAAAATTGAAGCACAAATCACCTCACCACCGCCCCCAACCCCACCTCCCATTTTACAGCAAAAACTAAAGCCGAAAAGCAGTAGAGCAAGTGAGGACCTTTCTTGATCCATAACATATAAAGTTCAGCAATCAAAATCGAGTCTCTCATACAGCCTTAACACACTAATATCTATAAAGATTCACTTCATCAGTCAAATAAGATGTTAAGCTACTCACATTCATTAACATCGCCAATAATTCATTGTGAGCTAGAACCTCCTAACCCAACTTCATTAAGTTCCAAATCAATCAGTTACCCTCAATCCCAAACCAGTTGGAGTAGGCTCTATGAATCCTATATATCCATTAAATTCCGAAAATACAGAACACTTATGCAAAAGGAAAAGAAGAAAGTTCTCACCTTTCTTAATATAGTTCTATCAGACTTAAACTAATTGCACAGCTTTATGAAACTAATATCCATAAAAAGTTCATTTCCACTCTAAGTAATTCAAATACTAACCTAATTACAACATTCAATAATCCTAGTTACCACAAATCAC
Organism: Solanum acaule; assembly: GCA_036250505.1. NCBI lineage: Eukaryota > Viridiplantae > Streptophyta > Magnoliopsida > Solanales > Solanaceae > Solanum > Solanum acaule. The sequence goes on along the minus strand of JAJOOR010014467.1, from coordinate 14,065 downwards.
TACCCAAATTAGATCACAAAATCAAAATTTAAAAAAAAACTCAAATTTTTACCTTGTATGATAAAGATCGTGATTGATGGGAGTAATAGGAATCTGCGTGGAATTCGAATTCCCATTTACAAAGGAAGAACACAGAACAATCAACACAACTCCAAACAAGACTAATGGCGAAATGGGTAAGGAATACAAACGCCGGCGACGACGCAACCCCATTTATATTACAGATACAGACACCAGCATCCGGTGATTTTTGCTGTTTGATTCAACCCCAAATGTCTCTTTTTTTCTCGACAATTTCAAATCTTTTTGGTTTCTTTGACAATCCCAAAACTTTACAACATAGTAATTGTGAAAGAAAAGAGATGCCGGCAGTGATGGGGAGGAAGACGACAGTGGTCAGGGCGTCGTTGATTTGTAGAGATTCAACGGCTGTGATTGCTTGGTCTTTCTTCTCACCATGTTCCCATTATTCATGATCCAATCCAGAATCATTGTCTCTTTCTATTTGTCTGTTTTAGGGGCAATTCAGTCAATTGCAATACTGTTTGCATTATTTTTTGTTGAGATGAAGTAAACTTTTTTTTTTTCTTTTTTTAACAATTTCACAAGTGAACTATTAGGTGATTGCATTTTTTTGGTTAATAGGCATTATATATAAATGTGTTTTTTTTAAATTTATACATTTTTGTGCTTTAATTTAGGTGTGTACAAATAGACATTTAAATTTAGATAGAGTTAAGCAAATGCGTCGTACGCAACATCATACATAGCGACATAGGTATATTATGTCACACCAGACGTGCACGTCATTTTATTTAACTTTATATATAAATTTAATTGTCTATTTGTGCATACCAAAAATTGGAGGTCAATTATCGATTAACGATAAGTTAAATAGCATATTTATGTATTATGTCAATACAATAATAATAATTTTTCTTACAAGAAACTTTTAGCAAGAGACTTCTAGTTTAAGTTTTTGTTGAAAATCTCCAATACTTCTAGTTATCATGCTTTGCTTTTTGACATGGTCAATTTGACTCATCTTCGAGAAACAAAATTTGAATATATCAACTCAATATTTTGTAATAAAAAATTTAATAATCAAAAAACTATATGAAAAATACTGTAAATTACAGTTTTTTCACAATTTGACAAAAATATAAATTTTGAAATCACAGTCAAAATTTATATAATTTAACTTTCAAAAGTAAAACATAATATATATATATATATATCGGGGCTGTCTAAGACAGGTTATGCGGAACTTTATGCTGTATAAAGCACACATTTTTTTAATATGCTTTTAGCATTTTTGTATTCAAAATACTTCTGTAGTCTAAGCATTTTCATTTCATGAATTGCTACTATGAGCTTTGTAGATCTTAAGCTTGTACTTAAATATGTTTTTTCCATTTCAGGAATTGCTCTATTAATATGATGCAATGCTATGCGATGTTTTCACGCTCTTTTTTTTTAATAATATGTAAGTGATATTGAATGTCTTTCAACATATTTATATTTTAATGCTACAACAAGCATAAATGATAGGCAAATATTGTATACTACGCATGTTATATGTTTGATTTAAACAATATATTTTAATTTCCCTATAGGTACTAAGTATTTTCTTTTTAGTTTATATATATTATAAAATATGATATAATTTGTTATGCAAATATAATAACTACGAAATATAGAGTTTAGCGTGTATACCTTTCTCCTCTCGTTCAGAGAACAGTCTTTATCACTACAACAACAGTTCTCCGTCAGGCTATGAACAGTTTTTCACCTTTGCAACCGCAGTCTACGGCTACTTCTCTACTGTTCCTCCTTAAGGCTGAAGATCGCAATCTTCACTTATGACCATTCATGGAGTTATATATATATATATGCAGTGGTGGAACCAGGATTTTCAGTAAGCGGGTTTAAAATCTAAAAAAATAGACACACGAAGTAGCCGAAGGGGGTTTGGCATCTACTATATATACCTAAAAAATTATTTTAACCATGTATAAATAATATAATTTTTCGCCGAAGGGGGTTCGGATAACCCCCCTCGTTGTAAAGTGGCTCCGCCACTGTATACATGTGTGTGTGTCGTGATTCTTTTGCACAATTATTTGTCGTTCTTGCCTTCTTAATTATCATTGTTATTAAAAATATATACATAATAACTGCTTCATCACAACACTAACAATAACCACAAGTTTCTTTTTTAATATTAAGTCCTCCCTTAGGATTCATTTGATGTGATATATAAGAACAACTCACTTGATGTGATATAAAACAGAAGAGACAATAAATCGCACCCCACAAAAGCGTTTTATGTGCTAATCTATCACAAGGGCATTTTCGGTATTTTACCATCAAAAAGGGGGGAAATCCCCCTAAGTGACTCGGACATAGAAAGTTTCCCGGATCCGGCTCCTCTCCATTTTCCTACTTAGATGTATGACACCTATGTTACTTAAATATTAAAGGTCTAGATTAATTAGTTTTCTTAATCAAAGAAGTATACTACTCCCTCCATTTCATATTAATTTAATTTTTGAGACATTTTTCATTTTTCAAATTAATTTAATTGTTCAGTTTTCAAGATTACTTTTAGAGTGTACTTCCAATTTTACCCTTCATTAGTTAGTATTGGAATTAGTGATTAATTAATATTTAGTTATTTTAATCATAAATTTGACAATAATTAATAAGGGTAAAAATGGAAAACTATATTCAATTTATGTCTTAATCTACTTTTCTAAAAGGGTGTTAACACCTCAAAAATTAAATTAATATGAAATGGAGGGAGTAATTAACCATGATTAAAAAGATATTTAAGATTCCCAACTTTAGTAAGAAAATATTCATTTTCCAATTTTTTGAGAAAAAAATGGATTTACCTCAATTAAATAGCATCAAGCTTTTGATATAAAAAGAGTTCTTCTATAGTTTAACAACTTGAGTCACGATAAAAATATATATACATTTTTAAAAAAAAAATTATATCTATTTTTTGGAAAAGTTTGTCTAACTCTTTGTTTACTTTGATATTTTATGACAAAGTAATTTTCAATACTTTTTATTTAATATCTGAATGCTAAAAAAAATTCTATTTAATGATTTACAATATTTTTCTTCGTAAAATAACTTATTTAAATTGACAGAAATTAAGTCTATGAAGAAACATTTTTTTCGGTGAATGAAAAAACTATAGATAACGAAAATGATTTGAACTATGGTGCGAAAAATTGTGAGATGGTTTTTTTTATAGCAATAATTAGATAGATTTAATTGGTAATATATATCCTTTTAATCATGATTAAGGTATTTGATTACTTAAAAATATGCACCATTGATATTTAAATAATACAAGTGTCATACATCTAAGTAGGAACTTGGGGAAAATGGATAGAAGAGAAATGGAGAGGAGCCGGATCCAAGTTCCCTCGGTTGAGCACCGATTTAATACCCATACCTTATATTCAAGTCTCCCCCTACTTTTTATTTATTAACTTAAAAGTCATTTAAGTTTGACTGAAAAGCTACGTTTTTTAAGTCAATCTAAACGGGCTCTTACTTTTGGTTTTTAACTTATTTTAAGTTATTTTTGACCTTGCCAAACACTTTCTAACTTATTTTAAGTCATTTTTGACTTATTTTAAGTTATTTTTTATATTTGTCAAACACGTTCAGAAGTCAAAAACCGACTTAAAAGTAGATTTGACCAATTTTTAAGTCAATCCAAACACCCTCTTATAACTGACATGTTGAGTCTATAACATTTCAAATTAATTGAATCGAACGGAACCAACCACATACCCAAGCTAGCCCACTTACGATAAGAGTAGATTTTGGATCTAAATTCAAATGGCGACAAAATTGTTATATTTCATTAATCCATTTACAACAAATAACATGTTTGAACCAAATTCAAAACAACGTTTAAAACTCACTACTTGTCATCCTTACTAAAAATAAATAATTCATAGTACTTGTTATTTGTCAAATATAGATCACGAAGCATTTTTCTGCTTTTGTCAAGTTTATAATTAGCATATAGTTCCAGCTGAAATTCCTCCCATAATTTCGATGTGTACAAGACTTGTTTCCGTGTGATCTTATATGTTATATGTTTGAGCTGTGAAAATACTAATGCTTGCAGTAGGATTGATTGCGTGCATCACATCCCTTGAGATGTGCGTGAACGTGAGATGCTTTGTGCATTGAACTGTCTCTAAAACCCTTGTATCTATCTCTTCTTCTCCTTCAAGTTCTTGTTGTCTCTTGTGGTCCAAGGTGGCACTCTTATATATAAACATTCAGTAGTATTACCATTTTAGTATTAGCAATTGTTATTCAATGCTTATGTATACATGTCCATGATTCTTTATTGCAATTATAGAAAAGAAATAAAAAGGCTACTCATTTCACTATTAGTAAAAGATGTTAGGATCGGAGTGAGAGGAATATTTGAACTTAGTTGAAGTGAGCCATGAAATATTTACATGTTTAAGGCCAAAGACTTCATCTTGAAGTAGTAAGAGGGCTAGGGTCAACAACAACAACATACCCAGTGTAATCCCACGAGTGGGGTTGGGCTAGGGTCTACAACAATGTAACAACACCTAGTGTAATCCTGAGGTCTGTCGAGTATAGAGTGTACGTGGAGCTTACACCTACCCCGGGAGGTAGAGAGGAAGAGGGCTAGGGTCTATGGAAGCAAAAACCAAGAGTTCTTGATTACTAACATGTTCATTTCTTCTTCATCCAAAGTCACCCATGCTTCAATTCCATCAACACACCTACTTGATTCCATAAGTATAATAAGATTCATAAAAAATGAACACTTTGAACTTATACTACTCACCCATATTGGTTTTCCAAATCCAAAATCAATGTCATAGAATCCAAACTTGCACCAACTACTAAAACCATAGTGATTTGCACCTTTTGAGCAAAAATCTCCTATCTCCTTAAGAGATTTCCTCATCAAACTACACCCTTCATCGCCTCGTAGCCTTTTAACATAACAATCATCGATCCTCGATATAGATCTCCTCACTTGATTCACCAAATCAGACAACTCCACATCACTTTTCGCGGTATTATTTTTTGCACTAGATAACCAAATAAGATTTCCAAGTATGTTCTCTGGCAAAGATGGTGCTGCTCTTTTCCTCAAGTTCACAATGTGTGTTAGCAATGAATTAGACTTCTTATTAGAAGCTATTAAACATTTCCATATGAAAGATGAGACAACCTCAACTTTAGTAGGATATTTAATATGTGCACTTGTTGACATTCTTTTAAGGTTGTCTATAACAGAGTCATTAAAAACAAACCTTTTTGTAACAAAATTTCCTTTCTTGAACATTGAACTCCACATTGTCATAGATGTGTCTCTTAACCACAAATCATCACATGGAAAAAAGTAATTAGCCATTAAATTAGGACATGTTACTAATCCAGACCAATTTTTAAGAAATGTACTAAGTCCTGCTCCATCAAGAACCTTATGTGCTATACATAAACCAATTGCAATCCCACCACATTCAAAAACATTAATTTGAATATTTGTCACATAATCTCCTACACCTAAGACCTTAAAAGGAGGTTGACAAGGAAGAAATTGACCAATTGATTCAAGGTTTGGTTCGTTTAGGTAATCGATTAGATGGCAATTAACATTAGTTGTAACATAATTAACTCCTTGATCATTGCAATCAATAGAGAGTTCATCTTTAAACCTCCCTGCTAGGGGATAAAAGGATGACAAAGTTTGAGCTAGTGATTTCTTTAACAATGATGATTTTTCGTGGAGTTTAACGTTGTTGAGATTTGGATAAAAGAGTATAATTGGTGCATAAGGAGCTCGAATGAGTTGATCTAAGAGACAAAGATTGAATTTTTTGAGGTGATTTGGTGTTGGAGATGAAGGTTGGATATTTTCTCTTGAAATAACTTGAACTTTCATCATATTTGGCTTATGAAAAAGTTGAATAATGGGAAGAGCTTATAAAGATAGTTTTTTTTTAGGAGACATAATAGATGCTAATTAGCATCTTTATTAAACTTTGTCATATACATAAATGTTGAAAAAGGAATCATTAATTATAGAAATCTTAGAAATTAATATATCTCTAGTTATAGTTTTGTTAATGGTCTATGGATAACAATGACATGTTGATGATAACAACTATAAAATAAAAATTGAAAAGAACTATACATTTGATGGTAATTAATGTCTATGTAAGATTGATCTAATTTGTGTGCCCTTGATTTTCAGGTATGCGAACAAAGTTCTATATCGATATTTAGTAGTCGTTTAGAATAATAAGTTATACATTATAGTTAAGGTGCGAGAATATTGTAAATAATATCATTTTTTTTGGATAAATCGTACAGACTATACTCAAATCGAAATATTCAGAACCAAGCAACATGACAAATTGCCGCTGCACCATAATCAAACTGCAGAATCTGCATTAGTCTTACTCTTTGGCAGTATCGTTAGAGTACATTAGAAACTACATTTATTAATGCTATCATTAACCCATGAGTGATTAAGAAAGATTTGGTGCTTGTATAAACAACACAAATATTGTTTTTGGGGAAAATTCTATGTTTCTTATTGAAATGGAACTGTTTTAATGTTTGATTGAATTGATTTTCGTTTTATATAGGTTGGAAAATGATCTTTCTCATCTCTTAGGGTGCGATCTTTTTTGAACTTTGTTAATGTGAAATGTTTTGTGCATCGAACTGTCTTTTCTTTAAGATGTTAGTCATTTATCTCATCAATACAAGTTTGTGAACATATTTTAATAGTGAACTTGTTATATTATTTAACTTATGAATTCAATATATAAATACTTGTTTGAATTTTGACATTTTTTTCGTATATATTCATGTGTCAAATTAATTTTAAAAATATAATATAAGGTTTGATTGAAGATGTAGCTATTATGGGAGTTGTGCAGAATATATTTTTAGGTTCAATATTGTCTCTTTTAATTGATTTCCTCTATGTTCAAATTTTGTATGAATAATAAGTTATAACTTTTGCAATATAATTTTGTGGGTACTAAAATTATATTTATATTATGTCTCTAATTGTCTAGAGGAACTAAACTATATCTTGTAAGATATATTTGTGAGTTATGAACTGAACTTATGTCTCTAACAACACAAGTTTGATAGAATTTACGCGACATAATTTGTTAATTTGTATATATTATGATACGAAAATATAAGCTTTTGTCTTGCAATTTTTTGTTTTTTCAATGTGATAGATATTTTTAACCACTTTTTTATTACTTAAAGTGTTGATGGACACAAATTAAAGAACATTAATTTTTGAGGGCTAAAAGTTAAACACCACCCCAAAGTAATGACATATGGCCCTAAAATTATGGGCCGGGTTGAAGTTTTTAGTGTTTCACTTTTTAGTTAATTTCACAACAGAAAATTACTCTTAATTCGAAACCTAGATTTTCCATTTTCCCCTTTAAGAGTGATCACGGAAATTGGAGAAGTATAATCGGTGAGTATTACGAATATCAGTCTGCAATTTTAGTGATTTATGTTTCATATATACTAGATTAGTAGCACTTTTATTGATATGTAGATGTCCTGATTACTGTAATGATCTGCTGTTTGCTATGTCTTCATATGCATATCACTTGTTTGATAAAAGTCCCCTTAAAAAGAAGGAAAAATAGAGTTAAAATTCACCATCCAATTACATATATGGTGTAGCCTCGTGGAGGTAAAGGTCTGCCTACACACTATCCTCCCGAGACGCCAATTGTGGGATTACACGGGGTATGTTGTTGTTCTTGTTTACTAGTTAGTTACATGGTGTAGAATCAAATAAGAATTACCAAATCTTCAACTTCCTAAATTATAACAACACAATTAGACAAAATTGAAGTTAGCAACGTGCCAATACCATGGTGAGAGAACTCTAATTCATTGTAATTTCCTTATAATTATAAACAGGAACTCAACTCCAACCAAATCAAAATATCAAATTTAGAGGATGTATTAATGTTAGTACAGATTAATGATATTAGGAAAAATCTGGTTTTAAGTTATAAGCTTTTATATGAAAATATTAAAAGACATATATGGATAACAACCTCCGTTAGTCTAACTTGTTAGTTTATGTTGTGAGGACTTGATCCCTCTTCAATTAAATGTGGTAATAGCTATCAAAATTAAGACAATATTAATGGTCTGATGAACGAAGATATTTTGATGCATTCACTGACAAAGTAATTATTATTATTATTGTAGTAATACAAAATTAAGATGTATTTCTAGTCTACGTCCTCATCACGCAGCCTTTCGTTGAACATTGAAAGGGAAAAATTTCTGATGTAGAAGTCCTCGCAATAGAAGGGAATTGGGAATTGGGGGGAGTTTGTTAGGGATCAGGGCAATATTGAAAACTTTGTTAATGATGGGGGTAGATTTAGCCGCATAGTACAATGCAGGATAAATCTGACCAATATTTAAAAGTAGAAGGGTAAATTTGGCTCTTTTCCCTTAAAAGAATGGTCCGTGGGTCCTAAGTAAATATGATTCTAGACCATTTTTCAGTATAAACCATATCTACATATCTATACCTACAATCAGGTGCGCGATCATGCAGGTAGCGAGAAGGATCACACCCCAGAGGGTAAACCAAGTGATGTGTATAACAACGAAAACATACTAAAAACTAAGTTATAAGTTTAGACTTTAGTTATAGGGTTCAACAACCATATTGCAAAGATTGAGAGACTCTAATGTTTGACTTACTCAATCAAAACTAAACAAAAAACTGAATTTGATTTTTTTCAAATTAGTTTTAAAATGCAGCTTCATTCAAATTAAGACAAGAATGAAAAGAACATCTAAAAGGGAGCCTTTTTGGTAATGTAGATGCCAATATAAGCCACCTAATAGCATGTTAAATATTGGGCAACAGTTTAGCATTAAAAAAAACAGGTCAAAGATAGTTCATTTTCCTGATAAAATATATCCTTGAGTGATCCATGTAAAGTAGAATATGTCACTCATGGGTTAACATTCTACTCCAGCAATTTCTAGTGTGTCACTTATAACTTTTCTCACTAACCTATCTTCTTCACAGATTAAGAAATTCTGACATCTTTATTGTGCAGAAACTATTCTTTTAGGGGTCGTTTGGTTTAAAGACAAGTTATACAAAGATTATAATGCAGATATACGTTGTACCGAACTTGTAGTACTAACCTATCTTCTTCACAGATCTATTCTCTTTTAACAATTCTGAGAAAGTGTACCTCCTTCTTTATTGTTTGTTTTATAAGACTTCCTTCTCGTTCTCGGTGAAGGTATCAGAGCTGCTATAGAATCAGCATCTTATTCTTTAATGGCAAGCTTCAAAATGATTGGATTTATCTGTTTTTATTAACTTTGTTGATGAAACCTTTCTTTTGATTAAATGAGCTTTCTGTGCCCTGTGTATGTAGGAAGCATTCATCCCTTTTTTCTGGAAAGTATGACAAACTGGTCAGAACTTCCAGATGAACTACTGGTTTTGATAGCAAAGCGTGTTACAGTGATGGAGGATTTCATTAGATTTGGTGTTGTTTGTAAATCATGGAGAAGTGCTGGTACCAAAGAAAATTTTGATGTGTTAGCGCCTCAAGTTCCTTTGCTTATGCTGGCTGCTAATGTGGACGACGATTATCGGAAATTCTACTCTCTTTCCAAGGAGAAAATTTCTTGCAGAGTTTTCCTCCCAGAAGCTAGAGGGAAAATGTGTTTTCCAACTCAGGGATGGCTTTTCACAGTGAACTATACAGCAGGTACAGGAGAGATGATGTTGTTGCACCCTTTTTCACGTGCCCAAATTCAGCTTCCTCCGCCTACTGGCTTGAGAGATCAAGGATCAGAACGTCTCGCTGTGACTATCAACCATGTTGTGTTATCTGCTAGCCCGTCCTTAACATCTGACTATGTTCTGATGATTTGCTATGGTCGCCCTATATATCATTTGGCTTTTTGGCGACCTGGAGACCTCAGTTGGACCAAAATTCATATTCTTGAAGAAACTGGTGCTTTTGTCCATATCCAATACTTTAAAGGACAACTTTATGTCAACCATGGGTGGAATCTAGTCTCAGTTATTGACATCCCAGAGCCTAGCAATCCTCAGCCTGTTGTAAAACCACGAGAGGTTGTTGAGATGCGTGATCTATCGATTGATGCAAGCCGGTACTTTCTCATTGAAGTGTCAGGTGAACTGTTATTTGTTCAACAATTGATGATTACAGAAGATGTACCAAATGGGTGGAAGACAAATAAATTTCGACTATTCAAAATTGATGTAATAAGAGGAGAAGCCAAAGAGATTAAAAGCTTGGGGGACAAAGCAATTTTTGTGGGGTGTAATGCATCAATTTCCGTCGACTCTTCCAAGTTAGTTGGAGTGAAGCCTAATCATATCTATTTTACCTATGATTGGATATGTTTGTTCTGCCAAGGAGATGATTCGAGAGAGATAGGGGCTTACAATCTCGAAGATGAAACCATTCAATCCTTGAATCAAGGCATTTCTGGTGTTGATCCTGTATCCCCCGCGATTTGGGTTACCCCATCATTCTGATATCAAAATGGGACTCCACTTACCTCCATTACATGTTGAAGTATAACTCTTTTAATTGTACTTTCTCTGAATGGTTTTGGTCTGTGTGATATTCAGTATGCTATAACTCTTTAAGGTTGTCTATAGCAGAGGCATTGGAAACAAAACTTTTTGTGATAAATGACTCTACATTGTCATAGATGTGTCTCTTAATTAGTCATTAAGATTTGGATAAAAGAGTACAATTGGTGCAAAAGGATCTGGAATTAGCTGATCCAAGAGCAAAAAGATTGAATTTTTTTTTAGGTGATTTGGTGTTGGAGATGAAGGTTGGATATTTTCAATTGAAATGACTTGAACTTTCATCATATTTGGCTTGTGATCACAACTATGAATTAAATATTGAATATCACTATATATTTGATAGTGATTATCCGATGTGTATACACATAGGAACTGTGAATCAAAAGTTTTCTCCTGTACTATGAGATTTTGGGGTTCAAATCTCATTAGAAGCATAAAAAGAAGAACATTCGTTGATTTCTTCTCATATGTGAGGGTAAGAAGCAATTAAGAGAAACCGGTGGATTAGTTAAATTATACGACCTTCTTAAAAAAATTGCATTTGCCATTGAATAGTTTAGTCAGCATGTTACTAAATTAGTTGATTATTTTAACGAACAATTTTGCCTCTTAAAATATCACAAATAAAAAATCAACCAATAATGTTGACTCTTTTATTTGAACGGTGCTAGTAGTATGAGTAGTCTACTTAATCTTCAATTTTGAAAAAATTCCTTAGTTATCGACATTTGTTACTTTTGATAAAATTTGAATTGAAAGTGTATAAATATAAAATCATTTTATTATGTGCTCAATTGCTAATTTGGAATAGGTCATAATTCCAATATCCAATTAAATTTAATACATAATCAGTCCCTTAAATTTGTTATTATACTAGACAATCCTATCATGTCATGTTATTCAACAAGACAGTTAATCTTGTTATCACGAACGTATCTGTCACTTGGTTATTGCTACAAATGAGTAATTAGTCTATGTCCAAGTGACAACATATGCAATGTCTTCATGAATGCAATTCGGTCATAAGACACAAAATATCAACATTTGAAAAGCCAAGTATAAGATTGAGACTTGAGAGACATTGTTTACAAGAATTTTCAAGTGATGTCTTTGTCAGGAAGAGTAAAATACACGTTAGGGCATCTCCAACTCTAAACTCTATTTTACTCTTCAAATATAGAATTTTCTATTTTTTCAGACAACCAACTTCAACTCAATTCTCTATTTTACTCTCTAAAAAATAATCTTTTTCTCTGTCATCAATATTAGATTATTATTTCTTTTCATTCTTATTTTCTTATTTCTTTCTTTCTTTTTCCCAAATAATTACTTTATATAATTTTCATGTGATATAAAATTATATTTTCAAATTTTTTATTTAATATAAAATTATATTTTATTCTAAATTACTAAATAACATAAATTTCAAGAAAATATTATATAACATACAAATTAATAGACAAATTCTAATAAAAATGAAATACAATTACATAAACATGTACATAAACACTCTAACTTTCAAAATTATTACGTTGTTCCCATAAATGTTCTATTAATGCATTACGGAGTTTAAAATGAGTATTTTTGTCCTTATTTTTTTTATGTCTAGTTAAAAATTGTTCAAATCAGAGATTTTCGTCTACCATCATACCCTAACTTTTTTTTAATAGTGCTAAATTTGAAAACGACCTACCGGATTATTAAATTATTGTTATGATAAATTAATTATTATGTTATGTAAGATCTTCTCGCCTCACCCGTTTGGGCTTATTGTATTGTATTTTATTTTGTAATTAACTTATTGTGTTATGTATTGTATTTTTAAATTGAATTTTTCATCTTATCATTTTAATTTTGTGAATTATTTATAGTGAAAATTAATAATAAAATAAAATGATATTATTGACGAAAATTAAAAAATAATAATTAAAATATACAAAATATCAACATCTGAAAAGCTAAGTATAAAATTGAGACTTGAGAGAGATGGTTTGCAAGAATTTTCTTCAAGTAATGTCTTTGTCAGGAAGAGTAAAATACTATTTTTTTCTTTGACCAAAATTTTACTCCATTGAATTTTTCTGATAAGATATTTAATGAGAAAACTAGCAAGACGGACGTTTACTTTTTGTTTCTTGGTGTCCAAGTTTAGCAAGAGTAGTAATTGGCTCCATCTTCATGTAATACAAAACATATTTTCTCTCTTCTTGTGTTCGGTGAGTATTACGAATCTCAGCCTGTAATTTGCTGATTTATGTTTCATACATATTAGATTAGTAGCGTTTTTATTGATATGTTATGTTAGGGGCGGTACAATAGATGTGTAACCTCCTTTCGATTTGATTAGTTCGTATGTTTAGTTTTTCAGTTATTGAACCCTCTTATTTCGATTTGATTAGTTCGTATGTTTAGTTTTTCAGTTATTGAACCCTCTTATTAAAAATCCTGATTTCGCTGCTTCACTCATATGTAGATGTCCTGTTTACTATATACTGTGTTGTTTGGATTATCTTCCTATGCACACCACTTATTTGATAAAAGCCCCCCTTGAAAAAGAAGGGAAAGGAGTGAAATTTACCATTTTCTTACTATATAAATATAAATGTGTGTGTGGGGTGTACCCTCTATACCTCCACAAGGTAGGATTAAAGGTTTGCGTACATCCTACCTCCTTAAGCTTACTTGTGGGATTATATTGGGTATGTTATTGTTGTTGTTTATGAGTTACATGGTGTAGAACCAAAACTTCCTAGTATAACACAATTAGACAAATATTGAGGGAAAATAACTTGTCGTTTGTCCTTTATAATTTGAATAGAAGAATTTATACGTGTGATATATAGAATGTGTTCAATTCATATTGATCAATATAAAGTAAAGTATATGGTTGTAAGAAGCTGGCATAACATGGATATACATGTTCTAATATTTGCTAATATGGTTGTAAGAAGCTTATGAGTAAGTGTACAAAATGATTGAGTTTATCTGTTTTTATAAACTTTGTTGATTAAATGAGCTTTCTGTGCCCTATGTACGTAGGAAGCATTCATCCCTTTTTCTGGCAAGTATGGCGAACTGGTCAGAACTGCCATACGAACTACTTGTGTTGATAGCAAAGCGTGTTACAGTGATGGAGGATTTCATTAGATTTGGTGTTGTTTGTAAATCATGGAGAAGTGCTGGCACCAAAGAAAATTTTGATGTTTTAGCGCCTCAAGTTCCATTGCTTATGCTGGCTGCTAATGCGGATGATGATTATCGAAAATTCTACTCTCTTTCCAAGGAGAAAATTTCTCGCACAGTTTTCCTCCCAGAAGCTAGAGGGAGACTCTGTTTTCCAACACAGGGATGGCTTTTCACGGTGAA